>CAHIKZ030002192.1:0-132500 GCA_903632075.3 Acanthosepion pharaonis
TTTTCTTTCGATGCTTTTTAATTAAAAAAAAAAAAAAAGCAGAATTCTTTCTTACATCTGGCAATAGAGTTAATTGTGTAGATAAAAATCAGATTTCTCAAATAGATAATATAATTAACACAACTGCATTATTATTTTATACTATTTTTTAAAGTTCAGGTTAGCTTTCTTTGTATATTTTTACTTTTTTTTTTACTATGAAACAATAATTTTATATATTTATTCTTCACAGTGCCTGATTTGTTTTCTTAATAATGAGATATTCCATTGTTATGAATGATACATCAGCGTAGACATGCTGTTAAACAAAATGTAACAAACCATTGATATGAATTAAAGCGAATTACTAGATTGGAAACTAGGTCTTATCATTTTACTGTTGAATTAGTTGTAACTGTAAGTTCTATTCTAATAGTTTCTTTTCTTGCACTTCTCACCTATGGAACTCTCTTCTCGTGTTTTGTTTCCTTGCTACCTACAATCTTCAAAAATTTAAATGCAATGTCAACCTTCTGTCTTCCTGAACCCTGTTCTTTTATTTTTTTTTTCTCCTCACTAAAGTCTTCTTATTCTCTCCCACTTCCAGTAGCTCCTGGTTCTTAGTGGCATTATCTCCTTACTTAGGCTGAAATGACTAAAAATTAATTTCCAATTCAAAGCTTTTGAATTATAGGCTGTTCTCCTTTTACCTGGACATCTCTGGTTTGACAACTACCATCATCCAGTATGTTTTTAATCTGCCACCATTAATTTGAAGACTTCTTTTACTAATGTTCACCCAATACAAGGCCCGAGAGACACTCAAAGTAGAGGGTTACTGTGTGGATTTATATTAGCATAGGAAAGAATAAATGTTAGGAATACAGAGCTGAAGCAGACTTTAGAAGGAGCCAGAAACAAGCGATAAACCCCTAATCCTGTTCAAAAAACTGGGGAATTTTGTGAACCAGACTGCAGGTGAACCTATCTACTCCAGTTGGTGGAAGAGAGAAAAAGTAAAATAAAATGAAATAAATAGTTATTGAATAAAATTTCAGAGTTCAGGTACAGACATTAGGCGTATAGAGCTGAAGCCAAATTTAGAAGGAACCAGAAACCCAATCCTAAACAAGAAACAAACCTCTGCTCTTGCTCAAAAGAATAAGAAGGAGTGTTACTTTGTTCAATTTGGCTTCAAAATGTGGATTGAACTCTAAGTTACCAGTTTATAAACATACTTGTTATACTGAATGCGTAAAAATTTAAATGTGGTTTGAAACTTAAATGAAGAACTCTAAATTCAATATTTATTTACATTATTTATCCCCATCTTTGTTGATATTATCATCATGTTTTAGCTATTATATCCTCTGTTTTTCTGGAATTTTTTAAAATGAACTCTTTATTCAATCTCTGGGGAAGAGTGTTTTCATCCTGTTAATCATGTCTAAGGATATCTCATCTCATGGGACAATAGGCTAGTGGACTGAAGGGTTAGTTCATGAATTTGGTGGCATAGTAATTGTGAGTCCAATCTCTGGTCCTGGTAGTACAGACTCAGTGAAAAACAGGGCAAGCAATAACTGAGCAGTACTAAATAAGAACAAAATGAGATATCCCTAGACGTGAATAGTAGAATTTTTTTTTTTTTTTAAGCATTTCACCCCCAAGCAACGTGGAAAGCCACTAGCATACAAGGGGTTACAGAGAGTTGGAGCTAGAGCAAATAGGAGTGATAGAGGAAAGGATGAAGAGAAGGATAGGGGATAGATCAGGGCATTTGGAGACGTCGATTGACATTACATTTGAATAGTTGGAGATTATAGCTATCAAGAAAACAGGAAGAGAGGAGGAAGTTCCACATGCGAGAAGTGTGAGACATGAAGATATTGGAGTAGAAGAAACGGTTACATTTAAAAGTCTCAACAGTGAAAGGGTGTGAGCGAGATGCCAGCCTAGTAGAATGCTTAAATTCATGAAGTTTGGGAACCAGCAAAAGCAGCTCCTCAGAACAGTTACCATGAAAGTATTTGTAAAAAAGACAGAGGGAGGTGACGGCATGTCTGTGAGAGAGTGACTGCAGACGAGATGCCAGATCAGGCCCACTTACGTTGCATATCCATCTTTGGATCTTATCAAGAACCTTGAGACAAACATAAGGGGCACCAGACCATATATGGCAGCAATACTCCATGCAAGGGTGAATGGTTGATTTGTAGATTTGAAGGATTACCTCCGGCAAGAAAAATTTCCTGGTGCGGCACAGGGAGCCAACTTTCCTTGCAGTGGGCAAAGCTATTGACTCAATGTATTTGTTCCATCTCAGGTCAGCAGTGAATGTGAGGCCAAGTAGACGCAAAGAGGAGCTCTTGAGAAGTTGAGCATCAGACATTTTAATGGGGAGCAGGTATGGTTCTCTGTGGTGAGTAATAGAGAGCAGTTTTGTTTTTGAGGCGTTAAAGTTAACCAGCCAATTCCTGCCCCAGTTCACAACCGATTGAAGGTCCTTTTTGAGATGAATGGCCAAGTTAGTTTTGTCAACAATACTAGATTTGTTTTTGAGACAGGAGTAAATTGTAGTGTCATCCATGTAGATGCCTCTCTGTAAAGGGTTCTGTTTAAATTTCACTGAATTTTGCTTGGCCCAGCAGACACCTGAAGAAGGTCATAGAGTATAATAGCCGAAAATTTGTCATACTGAAAACATTTGTCTGAACTTAATGTAAATACTGGCAACAATTCATGTCAGAAAGTAAGACAGAAATGAATGAATGTTAATAAATGAATTGTATTTTATACTGAGGTAGAAGATCTTATCAACTGATCAATCCCTATAAAATAAACACTGTAACATCAAATAAATTATTTGAATCTACTTTCTTTTGCTCTTAATATGAACCAAACAAGTGCCATAGACAGATGAGCCACTCATGTCCCCTATTTCTCCTGGGAAATTCTTATTGAGCTTATAATGGAATCACTGAACTATGATTATTGTTATCAACTGCTGGTTGAATGATTCTAATTGTTGGTTGATGTGGACAACAACTGGGAATGAATTTATGCAGATGACCTGGATTATTCAAGTGAAGCATAATGAAAAAACAGGCAGTGCTGTATTTTTTTTAAATGAAATATAAAGAATATTGACATATGTAAAATTCTAATGGTTTAAAAACATTTTTTGAAATATGCGCCATTCTTCTGGACAGTGGACCTGAGTTAAAATTATAAAAAACCTGACAGTGAAAGTCACATACTCTGGTTGAGAGGAATAAGTGAACAAGCAACACAAATTTGAATAAGACTGAAAAAGTAAATTTGATATGAAATATAATAAAGGAAATTCAGAATGAAAAAAAACACACTCATCTCATCTTCATTGACATATTGGAAGTTATTAGTTCAATCCCTGTGAATGAAATAGTGCTAAATCACAGTTCTTTTTGAATGAAGAATAGAGTAAGGCAACACAATTTTGGATAAGACTCATGAGTATTAACTGAATATGAAATAGAAAAAAAGCATGAAAAAAAAAGAATGATAAATAATCTAAGCAAGTTGAGAATAAGTTGTTTTACATGAAAAACATCCAGAAGAGACCTGGCACAAAGAAGAACAGTGAATAAAGATGAGAACATTAGACCAACTTAAAATAATGTTAATACTGATACCTCTTCATCACAGAAATTCAGATGGAAACTGTTTAAATTCTATGTATTTCATAAAATGTATTTCATTGTTTAACATAAAATGAGAAATGTATCTATTAACTTTTTCTGTATCTTATAAATTATTTCTTAATGTCCCCAATTAAAAACAGAACCTTAGTGATCTGGTTTTATTTTCTAGAATCAGACTCCTCCTGCCATGCTTTATCTACACAAGAGTCAGTAGAGACAAAGAGATACATTGCATATAGGCTGGAGCTGCATAAACCTCACTTTCCAGCCTTAATAGAATTTAAAAATCATTTGTAAGGTATTATAATTGGGAAAAAATTTTCCCTCCACCTCTATCCCACAGATGCACTGTTGCAAGTCTGTTACTATTCCATGTTTATATAAGCTCCATTCTTTGAAAAAAAAATTTCACATTCAACT
The DNA here is from genome assembly GCA_903632075.3 of Acanthosepion pharaonis. Taxonomy (NCBI): domain Eukaryota; kingdom Metazoa; phylum Mollusca; class Cephalopoda; order Sepiida; family Sepiidae; genus Acanthosepion; species Acanthosepion pharaonis. The sequence goes on from CAHIKZ030002192.1 coordinate 4,083, forward strand.
TGGAATAGACTCTCCTATTCAAAAAAACAAAAATTTTTTGAAATCTTAATCTCTTCAAGTCAAGGGTCAGTTGTTATCTATCTTCCTCATAATGAAAAGAAACAGGATTCATAAAAACATTTTTTCATTATTACCTGAAAAAAAAGAAAAACTTTGAAATTTAAAAATGAATAAATTTGGTGGTTTTAAACCACTTTAAATTTGTGATTATCGAATTTTTTTTGGAGATAGAAAAATTTTTATCTCCTAAAGGGACATGACATTTATTTGTAAAAATGACATGTATGACCATTTTATTAGCAACACAAAAAAAATTGGTGTATTTTTATTTAATCAGGTTAATACTAGACTGTGTTTTTCTTTGATGATGATAGTTAAAGTTTACAAATGATGGGACTTTTATTCACTTGTAGGAAATTCAGTTATCTACATTTTTATGATAAAAATCAGAACATCTGAATTCCAAACAATAATAAAATAAAAAATTTTCCAATGTATATTAAATAAATAAATAATTTACATTTAAAAAATGAAAATCAAAAGATTAGAAAAAAAGCTAAAAAAAAGTTTTTAGTTGATTTAAAGTCCTTGAGTTGTTGAATGTTAAAATTGTTTGTGGTTTTTTTTTTTTTTTTAAAATTAGTTGGTCATGAGTGAAAAGGATGGTTGAAGAAATCCTTTTTTTGTTAGCATAAATTCACTAACCATCTTTGTTGTTGGAGATGATTCATTTGATATTGCCGACACATTTCCCTTAGCACCACACTGCATTTCAAATCAGTCACATATTATTGTACTCCAAACAGGCCCAGTGACAGCAACATGACTGCTCTTAGAAAATTGAAATCTGTGGGGTTTTATAAGAAATTTTTCCTGAAAGTAGGCTAGAATGGGTTTTTACCTTTGTATAATTGGTTAAATATTTCATATAGTGATGTTAATTTCTAAGCAACATACACTTTGGTTTAAACAGTTGTGTTGTTTTATGGCAACTTTGCAATATTGTCTGTTATTGGGCAGAAAATAAAGTTTGGGCAAGGTTTAATATAGCATGTATGTAAGTATGTAATTGTGTTAGAAATAAGGTTTATTTCCTATACATTTACTATATTCACCAAATACTACTTCTTCAGTTTACTGTTTATTATATTTGAAAAAATTAATTGCAATGGGACAAAATGTTAAGTATATGTTGCTCAATAAAGTTAATGTCCAATGTACTTTTGAACAAAATGTTAAGTATATGTTGCTCAATAAAGTTAATGTCCAATGTACTTTTGAACTTTTAAACCTCACTTGTTAATATCATTAAATAAATAAATAAAACATTACTGTTTTTAATTGTCAAACCAGTGACTGGGTTGATCTGATGTTTTTAATCACATGCTTGAACATTTTAAAGAAGTGGATATCTCTGAACACAAATACAATAAAAAAAAAAAAAAAAAAAACATACATCAAAATGGATCCCTAATTTCTATTATCATAAAATTCATTTTTTTTTTTTTTTATTTATTTTTGGTTTTCTGACTCATGATAAAATAAATCATTACTGATATCTACGTCTCAAAAATTGGTGGGCTGGCTCACTGATCGGTTTGCATAATTGAAAACGTTCAGGGCCTATTTTTGAAAATCGTTTTTCTGTTTAGAGATATCAGAAAACAGTTCCTGTCATATACTTATGCCGCTTCATGCATAAATATTGTTTTCTTTGTGCATTTTTATATCAAGATGAGGATTCATAATAGGTCTTTAAATTAAAATATATTTTTCTACCAATAATTTTGTTTGTTTCTAGGGATTGAAAAACACTCCCTTATCAAAAGTAAGAAACTTAAAAATTAATTAAAAAAAAATTATGTATCTAGAAAGCATTTTAACAGAAGACAGAAAATGTGACACTGAAATCTGAAGGATCATTGAAATAGTGAAAATGTCCTCCAAAAACTAAGCAAAGTATTAAGAAACAGGAAGATTTCATTAGAAAAAAAGAAGAGTACTGAACTTATATTAGCCCTCCTATCTGACAACGAATACTGGACAATTTCCTCATATGTGAAGAAGAGACTTGGGGCAAGAGAAATATGGTTATACAGAAGGATGCTGAGAATATCATGAAATGAACATGAGTAACAAGGAAGTTTTAGAGAAAATAGAAACAAAAAAGACACTTATTCTTACAATCAGAAAGAGACAATTGGAATTTCTAAGCCACATAATGAGGAAAGAGGGCTTGGAGAATTTGACACTCACAGGACATATTGAAGGCAAAAGAAATAGAGGAAAGCAGCAAATAACTGACCACATTAGCTTGGTTAGTAGAACAGGGATTAGGAGAGATAGCAAAAAGACAAACTTTACAAAAGGCAGAAAGTTGTAGAGAGCCATGATTGCCCACATTCTGAAGAGACATGGCACAAAATTAATATCATTGATCCATATGAGCTCAAAAAAAAAAAAGGAAGTCAACACATACATGATTGGAAATAATACCATGATTATAAAATACAGGTATACCTCACCCTATGTGGGCACCTCATGGCAGTGTAATGGTTAGAAAGCTTGTCTCGCTAGAACAATTATGACTGAGTTCAATCCTCACTGGGTGCCTCATACTTTCCGCCTTGTGCCACATCTAAGCTACGCTTGGAAAATCACTACCTCACCCTATGTTATTAATTGGTTCCAGAGGTCATGACTTAGGTTGAAAAATGAATTAAATCGAAATAATCACACTATAAACCACAAATAAGCACTCTCCATTGCCTATTAGAGTATTTATGATATGTATGTACAGTATTCTGAATAAAATTATTAATTTTCACCTTATCTTCCAGCAATATAGCCTAACACTTATCACTTTGGAGCCATGGGCAAAAACGTATTCTAAATTACAATTGAAATGTAATTGAAAGAATGTCAATGTCAGAGCACAGATGTAAACAAGTCTGAATTCAAAATCAGTGTTAGAGTGGAAAACAACACACAACTGATGCCTGTCAGCAGGAATTTGAAATAAGAATATCTGCTGAACATTTACTATTATTCTAATTTTTTTGTTTTTGATGCTTTTATATATATATATATATATATATATATATATATATATATATATATATATAGATAGATAGATAGATACTAGCAGCATGGCCCAGCGTAGCCTGTGCTTGATTCAAAAATTGTACAACTCATACAGCAATCGCTATCACTTGATTTAAAATATTTTTGCCCTTCCTTGCCTTTAAAGGAGTGCCCTTTGCCATGCTGATGTTGCTACATGCCTTACTTCTTGCCTATCTCACACTGCAAATTTTTTCTAAGCTCTATACTAAACATTAAATCCGTTACGGAAAAAGAACTAAACAAAATGAACACAAAACAATCAGCTTTAAAAAAGGACTCGTAACTGGAAAAACCAAATGAAAAAAGAATGTTAGCAACAAATACTTTTTCACACCCAACCCAGTTCTGCGGAATCAAAATCAACATTGAGTTTAAGCAAGCGAATGAGCCAATTGGAGTAAATTGCGATGCAGATTTAAATTTTTCCCACTTGTGACGAATGCAGCTATAGATTTTTTTTGCATGCTAGTTAACATGAATGTGAGTCAGCTGTTGGCTCTCATGCTGGCCAATAAAATTTTCCTGCCTATTTGTGGCAGCCAGCTATTGGCTCTCACTCTGGCCAGTACAAAATGGCCGCAAACTACATGAAAACTGCCGTAGAAGCAGGAAAAAAATTGATTATTTCCACTATTGATGAGAGTTGGGAAATACAAGGTCGGTCTTGGCCTTTCCACTAACTTGGAGCATGTGCATGTAAATTTTGGTACAAATCCGTCGAAAATTGCGGCCATGCATTTGTTACACACACGCACACCCTGCCTTTTATAGATAGAGATATAGTATATATACATAATATTATTTTTAAATTTATTTAAATATGATTTTATGTGTGTTTATTATTATTTTAGTGTTTTGACTTTTCTAATATTTCTAATGGCTGACATAAAGTCAAGTAAAACAACCAAAGGTGAGTTTTATTTTTACATATAATATTTAAGAAAAAGCGATGTATCTTCAAAAAGGACTTAAAATGACTTAAGCCAAGGTATCACTGTATAGGGTTAATCTAAAGCTTACAAAAAGGAGGGAAAAATGGTAAAGCTATTTTATTTAGAATAGTCTGTCACATAAAAGAATTTGGCTTTGCATTGTGAATGAGAAAAAAAATGTTATTTTCTGAGTGTTGCATTACAGCTCAGACCAGACACTAGGTTCATTCTCAGGGTGCTGTTTTTTCTGGTCAAATGCTTGTAACTTAAAAATAACCCTTCAGCAAGATCATTACTCATGAAATAAAACCATTAAGATTTGTAGCTGTAAACAGATTTTATTGTAATCTACTGCTATAGACGAGTGAAGCCAAGGAGGCATAAGTGAAGAGGGAGACGAACAGTCTAACAGGTATCTGTCATCCTCTGTGGGCACTTGCAGTCCCTCTGTCTTTTCCTAGGCAGTGGTCGCTGTCTTATAGAGAACACTTTTCTTTGTCTTTGTTTTAAAAAGTAATTTATCTTCTAGCAGTGACCATTTTTTGTCCCAATCCATTATTTACTTGTGAAGTCCACTTAACTTACTGATAATGATGAGCAGGAGGGGAAGATAAATGTTCAAATCCATTTTTGTGACAAGTCCTGCTCTTTTCCATTTAATAAGATATCAGCCAACTGATATCATTACACTGAACAGATGACAATGTTTTTTTTTACTCTTCAGCAGAGACACCTCTCACATAATGGTAAGACATTAATGGCAAGTGTGTCTTCATCTAGCTAATGAGTTACCATTATGTGGGAGATATTTCTGCTGCATACTGTATAATTTATTTTGAATTAAAATTATTGATTTCAATTCAATCATTTTTAGTAGATTATATTTGCTTTTTGAATCCTACCAAGTTTTATTTAGCTGAGGTTACTGACTAAAGACAATTCGACAGTGAGGATGTTTTGCCGCTACATGGCACCTTTCAACATGTTATTGATTTGACCATAAAACTAGATTAAAGAAAAAAAGTAGATTTATCCGGTGAAAAATTTACATTATCTTTAATTCTTCATTGTAGAATTTTCCAGTGAACCCCTTCTCAGACTCTTGTATTTTAAGGTCCATTCTATTTTTAGCACTATGGATTCTTTTGTCTCCAATGTAAATTTCAGTTTTCTAAATGTTAACATTCATTTGTGATCCTTTCTTTCCTTTCGTCAAATAATTGTTTTACTGGAGTTAACTATATTTTTACAAATTAAACATTGGTGACTAATCTTTTTGTGTTCTCTGGCTGTCTTCAGGTAAATCTTGTCTAAAGTAATGTTTTTTTTTTGGCCATCTTTGCTGTTTATTCTACACTCAGAATACTTCCTCCCCCACAATGTGAGGCCAAATTAAAATTAAGTCATATCCAAATTATTTTTTAAAACTTAATTTTTATTTATTTCACAAGTTAACCTTTGGCATAGAGGTTGGTAGCCTTTTGGATACAATGGGACAGACAGCTATGCAGTGCCTCGAAGGAGGGTCATGATATCAAATGTACTATAGTAATTGTCTTGATCTCAGCCCACTCCATCCAAAAAGCAGCCTTGGTTCTGGAGGTTTAAAGAAAAAACAGTGAAGTTAATGTTATATTATTTAAACAAAGTTCCTTGCTACAAACGAAATACAGTTAGAAATGGCAAATTATTTATTGAGACACTTTTGTTTATTGTTCAATAACTTCTCCACATCAGGTGAAATATTTATCGATAACAGGAGCAAAACATTATCCAACCTTATTCTTAAATGACTTTTAGTATATTACATTTTAGAAAAAAAAGTTGTTCTTAAGTATATGTACTTCCAATTAATGGTACCATCATTTTCGCATTATTCAATAGGCTTTTATATTTTCTGCTGGGTAAATCATATTTTTTATAGAAGTCAGCAGTGTATTCACAATTAAATTTTGATTTTAAAAATTCGTCACATTGTAAATCAATTAATGCAGACTGATATTTTTGTGCCGCATGCTCCACAAATGAATACATAATTAGTGTACAGGTGTTAAGTTGGCAGGTCAGACAAAAATCCTTCATGGGATGAACATGCCAACCCCAGCTTTAGCACTCTGCATTATTAATATTACTTCTCTTTCAAGGTCTCTCAATTGCAGTAACCTTATTGTTGATTTCACTCAAAGTTGGTTTCTGTTGTCATAGAAGGATATGATAACACAACTATAAAATTCCAACACTATTTTTCAGGAATCAGAGTTACATTCAGTGGCAGGATTAACTTTTTGTACAGCAAATGAAGTCACATACAATTAAGGACCCAAGTTTAGAATTGGTTTGAACCTAAGGGAATAACTTAATGTTTAAAATGTTCATTTTATATGCACCAATCTTAACTCATTCCAAATAGGATTGTTTTACTTGATATTTTGGGGTGTGTTTTAACTTTGGGGTTTTATTGTGAATTTCTTAAGGCAAGTTTAATGTATTGGGATTATTTACATGTTTAGTATCATAATTGCTTCATTAGGACTAAATGCTTTGTTCTTTCATTCCCCAAACAACATTTTGGCTTCTATGCTTTTTGGCCATCTTTGTATTTGAAATGTCAGGTCTCATCTCTAATACCAATACACATCATACATGACATCTCCCTTCGTGAGAACTGTCATCTTTCTAAAAAAGCCCACATACACTTCTGCACCTGCCCCACATGTTGAAATCTGACAAAAGTAAAATAAAATATTACTATATTATCATTTTTTTTTTTTACTGATTACTTTTACTTGTATATTTTAATGCAATGACAAAAATATTTCTCTTTACTTTTGTTGTAAATGAATATAGATGGTTTTTACTTTCTCCTGTCACCATTTTTGTATATTCATAAATTTGATGTTGGAAAGCTATAAAGTGTGAATACATTCTATGTATTTTTCCTTCCTTTTTTTTTTCATAATTTCATTCAAATTCAGTTCCATAGGTTTTATTCATTTTGCTCATTTCATTTTCTTAGCTTACTAGATAGGTACACTTTTGTTTTCTGATAGGTTTCTTTCTCTTTGCCCCCATCTCTCTGGCTTCAAGATTTGCACAAGGAAAGGATATTTTTTTGTTCTCTTCTTCACTTGCTAGGCAGTCATCTTTTTATCCCCACCTTCATTCTGGGAGTGCTAGCTAGGGGTCTCATTTGCTTTTCTTCATCCTTGGTTTGTTTGTTTTTTTCCTCAAGAGACATTTGCTTAACTTGTTAGGTAGGATCCTCCCCCAACTATCATCCATGATTTGTGAGGTAGGAACTTTTTCTTTACCTTATTTGCTTCTTGGCTACCTAAGTCGGTTTACTTTTTAGGATTTTTTTCTTTTATTATTGGTTTACAAGGTGAATTTTTCCCGTTCATCCCTGACTTGCTAGGTAAGGATTTTTCCCTTTGTTTCTTGGCTTACTAGGTAGAGTCTTTATATTTTGCTTTTTTTTTTTTTTTTTTTTTTTTATTATTATTGTTGGCTTGCTAGTGGAGTTTTTCCTTTCTTTTTCCCATATTTTTTATGTTTTTTTTTTGTTGTTGTTTTGTTCTTTGTTTATGGTGGTTTGGAATTTTTTTTTTCTGGATTTTTTCCTACATGTTCCTTGGTTCTTTATTCTCATATTCTTTACTTGCTTGTCATGCTCGGTATCTTGCATGAACATCTCGTTCAAGAGAGATTCTTATAGCACTTTAATTTCAATAAGGTAAAAACTAATGTAAAATAATTGGTTTTATAGATCAAATCAATAAATGTGACTGCTTTCATTTTCCTTGAACTTTCTGTTGATTGATTAATTACACGAAGTCCAAATGCTAGATTTTTTTTTAAACTGATTGAAGATGCTTTTCATAAATCCCCCAAGAATACTCATGTTTTTAGCATTGAATTGTCTGAAACAATAAGTTAAACATATACTTTGAATTCAGCCTTCTTGACATTTTTGTCTTTCATGATCAACTAAAATTTCTGCAGATAGTCAAATTTTTAGCAATTCTATATTTTGTAAATCCTTTATTATGCATATTGGCTGATTAGACCTGCCAAAGTTGGCAAAGTGAGTAACATCTTTTTGCTGTTACTACCTCAAAAGGTAAAGTAATTATGGGAAACTGATTTGCCCAAGTTTTCGCTTTTTTTCTGTCAGCTAACATTTTATCCTGATGATGGAACAACAGAGGGAGAAGTGGATTCATGCCTTTTCCAGTGAATGTCAATTGGGTAAAGTAAACTTAACTTGAACTTGTTTCACAGATTCCATTTTCTGTAAGTGTATGGCACTTTTATGTGCCATGTCCTTTCAAGATGTGAGCAACAGCTCTCCACAACCTCCTCTCTTGTAACCCTTGGCAACACTGCTCTTTTTGCCAAACTTTGCATCACCCCTTCCCCCAGTTCTACCATCCATTTACACAAGCTTGTCAGGTAGATGGCTCACCACCTTCCCTATCCTACTGCTCTCATTGTCCCATGTGAGTATCAAATTCTCCAGGCCCTCCTTCCTCATATGTCCAAGAAATTTCCACTGTCTATTTCTGATTCTGAGTATAAGTGTCCTTTTTGTTTCCATTTCAGGAAAATGTATAGCACTATCATTATTTGTATATTATTTCAGCCATATCATCAAAAATGGCTATATTTTGTGAAATCCTTATTAGGTTTTCACAAGTCTATATATATATATATATATATATGTGTGTGTGTGTGTGTGTGTGTTTGTGTGGTGTAATGAATAGTGGCTCAGAATGAGAAATCAGAGGGCCAAGTTCAAATTACGGTCAAGTTGGTTACATTCACTTATGCACAAATATCTTTGGAAAAGGTATGAATCCATCTATTCTCCTTCCAGCAATGGGTTAAATAGTAAGAGAGAATGGGCTACTTAGCCTTAGTAACTAGTTTAGGAGAAAGACAAATTTGAATTTAAATCCTGAGGAGGGCTGTTTGAGGACCATATGGCACAATATATGCACACTAGTTCTCTGTATTCAGTTCTTCTGAAAAATTGTAGTTAGTACTGCACAAGCCTTCACTATGCAGGTACAGTCATTATGGTGATGGAAAAATGACTGAAGGTAAGATGTCAAGTCAGAAATTTTTTCTCGCCTGTTTTTCTTTCACATTTATAAGCCCATCATTTGTTCATGATTAGAATACTGCGACCACATATGGTCTGGTGCTCCTGCTAATCCAAAGAACAATCAGTGTTGTTGGTCCTGACCTGGCATATTAGCTTCAGTCAATTTTCCACTGCCATAATGTAGCTTCCCTGTACCTTTTCTATAAATACTTTCATGGTAATTGGTGACCTTTCTTCTATAGTACCTAGACACTATGAATTTAAATACAGTACTAGATCGGTATGGTGGAGTAAGGTATAGTGGCTTGGATTGAGGAATCGGAGAGCCGAGTTCAAATTCCAGTCAAATCCATTACATTCACTTATATGCTAATACCAATGGGAAAGGTATGAATCCTATTCTCCACCCAGCTATGGGTAAATAGCAGGATAGACCAGGTTCTATAGCCTTGGATGGCAATTGGTCTACTGCAGAAAGAAATGGCAACCTACTGTAGGAAAAAAATCTACCTTGTCAGTCATATATTGAAAGATACATGATCGCCTATGCATGAATCAGGGATGGCACACAACTGACTGACTAGATTGGCAGTAAGATCTCATCATTTTACAGTTGAAATGGCTAAATGTATCTGTAAGTTCAATGCTAACAGTTTCTTTTCTTGCTTGTAGAACTCTTCTGGCTTCTTGCTTTCCAGTCAAGTTTGATCTTCAAAAATTTAAACGCAATGTCAACCATTATTTCTCTTATCTTAATTTCTGTTCTTTAATTGTGCTTGCTCCTTAATAATGCTTTCTTTTTCTTATGTTCTTTCACACTTAATAAACTTTTGCATCTTAGTGGCTTTATTGCTTTGCTTGAGAGATGAAAAAAAAATAGTGTCAGGTCCTTATATAAGCCTTGTCAGATTGAGATATTCATATAGATGTCATGCATGATGCCAAATGGCTTGCAGTGTATGGAGCTTGTAGATGTTAGCAAGGACCATCCTTCTTCGAGCCTTCAGACTGTTGCTACAAAGTCCCAAACAAAGAACTATACCAAATCACAAACTACATCACCAACAGATGTAACTCTAAGAGAAAATAATGATGTAATCAAGATATTGATGTTCCACACTACTTCAAACAAAAGGTTAGGAAGGAAACCATGGTTAATACTGGAAAGAGCTGTAAAAGAATTGTCATAATGGATTCTACCTTACTCATAATTATAATAGACAATGAAAAAAACAAAGAATTGTGGGTAAATAAGTTGTTATATGAGAAATTAGTTGGTGCAAGACTTGATCAAGTACTAAGTAACTTCACAGATAGACGGATGAAGGAAGCACAGTGAAAGAGAAAGATTGAAGGTAAGTAAGAAGTGTGTGAAAGAGAAAAGCAAAACATGATGTTTTGCCCCCTAAAACAAGAACACTAATAGTCAGTGGACATGAGAAACCTATTTTCCTGAAAAATTGTTTTAATAGAAAGAAAGCAGAATTGTCTATTCAATAAATTCTGAATGTTTCCTTATAAGGAAACAGCTAATATTACCATTACCATATTAGGTTTTGTTATATTCCATGCTAATAGGAATGTTGAAAAACACGGTGGATAAAATAAGTTCTATTGTAATAACCAGTACAATAAGAATAAAGGTAACAGTTATGCACAAATTTGTCGCAAGTCAATCCAGTAGTGAGTGCCACTGTTGGAAGGTCGGTAGTTCTAGCTTAAGTCTGAGTCATATTCAACAGATCCCAGCTAGACTCTGTAGTCCGTTGACTTACAGATACTTATAGGTAGTTACTATCTATAGTGTAGTCACTCATGGGGGTGATAGGTTATTCCATTAAATCAGGTTTTCATTAGTCTCTCTCTCTCTCTAATGATCGCAAGGGTGTAAAACCCAAGGTAACATTCACACATCAATACAACTAAGTATGTTAGCTATATCACTGATATTGGGCGCTTTCCAATAAGTACCATGCATATATATATATATATATATATATATATATATACACACACACACACACACATATTATATACACATATATATTATACACACACACATATATATCTATATATATATACACACACATACATACATATGTATGTACATATTATACACACACGCACACAAACACACATATATATATATATATATATATATTTATTTATTTCAATTCTTATTGTTGCCTTTTGCTCTGACATAGTGTTGGTTGGTGTTTTCATCTTCAGACTTTGTAAACATCTTGAAATGATCTGCTATTGTCATAATAAAGGAAATAGTGTCTGGTATCACCAGTGCAAAGATGATGATTCTTGGTACATCAAAAATTTAGAGACAAAAAGACTTAAAAATACATCTGGGATATGTCTGCAAAAATTCAGATATAACTAAAAAATTAAAATATATCTGTAAAAAGACAATATAAGTTTTCTTTCTGTTTTATCATCTGCCAAAGGTCAAATTTTCTTCATTAACTAAAGTAAAGATTAAACTAAAAAGAGACTAAAAAATATAGACGTCAATTATGTTTTAAAAACGTAGATGTCTACTCAAACACGTCTATGCACTAACATTAAAAGCGTTTATTATACTATAAACTTTAATGTCAGATTAAAAATCTATTAATTTCTGAGAAATTATACCTTGTTTATGTTTTAGTTTTTGGATACAAAAATTAAATCGTTAAAAAAAAAAACTAAAAAGTCTAAAATCGGAGCAATAATTGACATGCGCAAAAATCACGAACGAGTGTTTCATCAACAATGGCTCTTTGGAGGAATTGAAAGAAATTCTGAAGAATTTAATTACTTTGTAGAATTTGTTCCTGATAGATCGTGAAACAGTCATCCAAAGACGTATTGAACAAGGTTCTATGATCATTAGTGATGATTGGTCCGATAATAATGGGCTCTCTAAATTATCTGCGCTAATCACAGTTAAAAAATTCATTGAAAAATAATTTTGATTTACACATGAATCTTTTTAGTTTAGACTCAAACAATAGAGAATAGTTGGCTTCATCTAAAGCATTTTTCTCAGAGAAAAAGGAACCCACACGCACGAATAGGAATATATACAAATATTTCGAAAAAAAAAAAAAAAAAAATGTATCTGGAAATAAAAACAATAAACGATATATATAAATTTTAACTCGTGAATTATGACCCTTGTTTTATGGCTCCGATTCTAGAGTTTGTTTGTGTTTTTTTTTTTTTACCCAAAAATAAAGTAAGCTTAAGCATGGGCTTTAAAAAAGATCTTCATGAGAGATGTGCTTTCCTTCATCGGGAGGGTTGAGCATTGCTTTTGCATCGTTATTGCAATATTTTGTTAAAGTTGTTAAGCTCAAATATTTTTAAGGATACAACAGTGGAATTTCCACGGGCAGTTTATAGTCGTAGAAATCTCAAGGAACATATGACTCATTAGAAAATTAAAAACAGAAAAACAGTGAAATTTTCATGGGTACTGCAAGTATTAATTAAATATTTTATCATTGCACATCTTGAGAGTTTGAACTTTCAGAAATTCGAAAATTTGCATACATTGTTCGAACTGTTGTCCTCATCTTTATTGCCATATTCACGACATTTTGGCCGTTGGATGCTTCGGCCTTCTTCAGGTGACATTTCTTTGAATTTCGAAACGAATCCACTTTTTTTTCTTTTTTTTTTTTTAAGTGCACGGTGTAGAATGTTCTAATTCCAAGTGCCATGCCTTTGGATATCTCAGCTTCAGTTAATTCCCCTTGATAACTAAACACTCAAAGATTTTTTTGTCCGACTCTGCTATGGCCAGATATTGAACTCAAGAGGAATTAACTGAAACTGAAATATCCAAAGACATGGCACGTGGGATTTAGAACAATCTACTCTTGTAGACTAAATAAAAAGGGTTCGGTTCGAAATTCCAAGAAATATGAGCTGAAGAAGGCCGGAGCATACAACGGCCGAAACATCGTGAATATGGCATTAAAGATGAGAGGACAACAGTCCAAACAACGTAAATAGTTACCTCATCTCAGAAATATAGACAGTCCTTCCTGTTTCATACAATCAACTTAAAACTTGAAATGCGAGGGAGAAAGGAATCTCGTCTTCTCGGCATTTCCAGTTTGTCGATGAAAGAACTTCAATATGTTAATTCTTAGAATAAATTTGTCTCTTTTTAACTTACCTGTGTTTCTTTTTCTCCATCTCTGCGTATCTTGCTACACTTTTAAAAAAAATCTTTTTTAGGCAACGTTAGTTGATTTTATTTATGTACGTACGTACGTATTTCTTTACTTTGTATCATATTTCGACTTTCATATTTGAAAATGAATAATATTCAGCCTGTAGGAAAGTAAATTTTAAAAACATATCAAAAGCGGAAAGTGGGGAAATGGCGACTTCGACGCCGGAATATACAGTATTTTTTCCTTCGAAAGGTTACTTAAATCATAAATGATGTGTGCCAAAAATATTTGCTTCTTGATAAAAAGTGAAGAGCGATTACTACGAATTATCAATTGTGGTCTGACAACGAAAATGTCTGCGACTTTCTAAGCTAAACTGGTGCAAACTCAATTGTCGCATTTGTTTTTTTATATTCTATAAAAAATGGTCGTTTCGTCGAAGCAGTGAAATTGGGTTTGAGAGATGATTTGTGAATATATTGAATTATTGCTTTATGCCCTACAAAAGTAAAGCAGAAAAAAAATTAAACATGGTAGCTATATAGTATTTCTGTTCATATTTAATTTGGCTGAAATTAATCACTTCCTTTTCTTACGCCAAATAAGAAATTAGATATAATTTTTCTATTTAAATTTCCTCAGTAATTTTTTATTAGTCAAATATAAAACTTGATTAGAAAAGATGTTAAGTTAAACAAGATAAGATCTGTGTTGATTGATTAGCTTTCGTCCCCAAGTCGTCCCCAATTCAAATAACAAGTTAACAACTTTTCTTTCTTGTTTTCCTCCTCTTTTATCGTTTTCTTTCTTACCCCTCTCTCCTTTGTCTATTTCTTCCCCTCTCTCTTTTGTCCTATTTTTTTTCTCTTTTTTCCTAGCACTTCGTCACAATTTCCCTTTTTGTCTCTCTCTCATTCACTTCCTCTTACCTTTTCTCTGTGTAAACTTAAAATGAAAAAAAATCACCTTGGTCACTCTATAGATTCTGGTGTTCAGTGGGTGGTGGGGTTACTCTGTATATTCTCTCTCTTTTTTTTTTTTTTTCCTTGAGTTATGGATGGTGGGGTATGTGCATTGTATGGACGATGAGTGAGTAACTATTTTTAGGTTACCCACTGACTGTTGTGTCTATCCAATTAAATGCAATTGTCACTCTTAGTCTCCCCCCCACCGTTACCTGTCACTTCCGTTTTCAAATTTGAATGGCTGATTGCTTTGCATTGGTTGCATCAATGGAACCTTGCATTTACCAAATATCACTTTTGTCACAGAAAGAATAAAAAGGAGACCGACTTTTTGTATTTTACCTGGCCTCATATTCTGAATACCTACTTTAAAATTTTTTCCTTCATATTTTACTGGTCTTTGGTTAAATGATATTTTAAATTTTAATTTAACAGTACCAATTTTGTTCTAGACTTCAATAAAGTAAATTCTTTAAAAAAAAAAAAAAAATCCACACACCATTTGCTTAAAAATCATTTATTAACACCAAACTACATTTATGAAAAGCAACTTATAACCCCTAAATACAAAACAGTGTGCTTGAAGAGTGATCTTAACATTATAATCATTGGTAGGTAGACCTAGAAGAGCTCCTCCCCCAGGGAAAGTCTTTTTGATGAGTGGCTTTTAGATGAATTAGTAAATTGAAGTAACAATCAAAATTAGTTGTTCCATTTTTTTACCTCTCATCCTACTTGTGCTATTTTTTACCTAAATCCATTGTTGAATAAGTATATGAATTTGTGGAGAGCCATGATCACTCATTTCCTGAAGAGACACAGCATATCCTCAACAAATTTTTCTCAGCCAGCTTTCACATATGCAGTGACTTCAATGTTCACAAACAGTGGTTAGTCCACTTCAAACAAAACCAATGAGGGAAGCAGATACTGCAAAGACTTCTCCATTGCCTATGAACTAACCCAGATCATTGAATAACCCACCCGAGTCCCAGGTGGCATGGGACAGCAGGTGAACCTCCTTGACTTTTTCTAACATCCTGCCCTGACAAATGCTCAGCAATAGTTTTGCCTCCCATTAACATGTCAGACCATTCCATAGTTAGTGCCTGTGGAAGGTAACAAGCATATACCCATTCTTCAAAAATGCGGGCAACTCTCCCAATAAGAACCCATTTGTCTCCTCAGTATCATCAGTAAGCTTTTTGAGGCTATAATCAACAAGCAGGTTGTCAAGCATCTAGATAGTGACAAGCAGTATGGGTTTTGATCAGCCCAATCCACTGCTGAGATCCTAACTACCATTGCATACAGAATTAGTGAGGCCCTTGATGACACACACACCACAAGAATCATAGTATTAGATATCTTGAAGGCCTTTGACAAGGTGTGGCACAAAGGTTTGCTACATAAGATATCCAGCTATGGATTCACTAGAAGGGTTTTCTTTATTATAAAATCATTCCTAACAGGTAGATCTCTGAAGGTAGTTATTAGCAGCCAGCCCTCCAAGGTCCTGGTGGTCAACACAGGCATTCTCCAGGTGTCAATTCTTGGACCAACCCTCTTTCTGATGTACATAAATGATCTAATTAACAATATACTCTGATCATTTGTAAATATCTATGCTGATAATACTATGATATATAGGTACATATATTGGCAGCTGGCCTCTCTTTTGGTCTAACACTAGCTTCTCAGTGGGGAAAAACTGGCTGGTTACATTCAATGCCTCTAAAACAAAACTGGTTACGTTCCACCATCACCAATCAGACTCTGAACTACTGCCAGTCACAATGAACAGATGTCTCTTTGAGGAGGCCTCATGCCTTGAGGGGATATTGGGCTTCAAACTCAGACCTAACCCCATGTGGAACGCCTATATATGATCCATCATTAAAGATGCAGTTAACATGATCAGTTCCCAGTACCACTCCAGTAAGTACCTAACTCCTCATGCTATCTCCTACCTTTATAAGAGCTAGATCAGGTCAAAAATGGAGTACTGTTGCCATATTCAGGAACTGCCCAGACCAAACTTTCCAGTCTTGATAAAGTTCAAAAGCGTCTCTGAGTCCTTGTTGAAAAAGAATTCTTTTCCACCCTCCAACCTCTCTCTCACATGTGGGATGTGGCAAGTCTCTCACTGCTCAATCACTACTATTATGAAAAGTGCTCAAACAAACTGCATTTCACGGCAAGGACCTACCATGCCACTTACATAGTAGCAAACCACCCACATACCCTCCATATTCCATTGGTGAGAAGTAAGTTCCACTCAAACAGCTTCTTTCCATGAACCACTATACTGTGGAACCAACTCCCAAGAGGTTGTTTCCCTGATCATTACAATCTTAACCTGTTCAAGTCTAGTGTCAACCGTTATCTTCCCCTCTTACCCATATAAACTACCCCTTAATATAACCATCTACCTCCAGTGGCCTCCAGACCTTGTATAAAGTGAACCTTACTGTAAGAATAAAAAAAAATACAGAACAACAAAAATACACTGGATATTACTTTTGTAGGTATCTCAAAAAAAAAAAAGTGATACTTAAGGTTTAAAATGCATTTTAAAAATGAAAAGTTTTCTTGAACCTTTTATTTTAGTTTTAATTCCAAGCTAATAGATTAAATTAATATTTCCAACAAGCAAGTATTTGCTGTATTTCAAACTGAATTTAAATTGGTTGTAATGATATTTTTTCTGATTATCAGTAAAATTGATGAAATCGTCCATATTGACAAATCTGTCAATACAACATAATTCCGTTTATTAAAAAATCTGGAAAAAAAAATATCCATTTTTGAAATGTTATTTGAGAGAAATTAGCTGATTTAAAGTCTAATTAATCTGAATTGAAACAAATATTACTTTTGGTTTAAAATATTGCAGAAAAGCATCTTTTAACATGATCTTATTTTTTTTATTGCTCTTATTTTCTGATAAAGTTGTGCCTGGATGTCCATATTTACAAATATCAGCATGTTTATACACTCACAAAAAAGTTAAAAATTCTTTTTTATAATACTAGGGTTCGTTGAAATGTAGTAAGCTTTTCCATTTATGATTAGTAACTACAGTTTTTATTTAATAGCAATATCACTTGACCCCAATAAATTAATACAGAAATTTAAATGTTTATAAATATTCTAATTAAAATTTTTAAACAATTTCATAAGACAATATGTCCATAATATATTTCATTCATAAAAGCAATTAGAATCTTTTTTAATTAAATAATGTCTTTGCATTATTTATTTTACAATTCAGAAAATATTTTCTGTAACTGAGGATCCTGTTTAATCAAAAATAATTGATGATTTAAATTCTCTGAGGAATTGTCATTGTAATTAGTATAAACATTAGCTAATACAAAAAAGATTTTCTTGAAATTTTATAAAATTAAATAAGTTAGAGGTAAAAGATGCAAAAAAAAAAAATTTTACCAAGATTTTCTAAAAAATAAACATTTCTAAAATAATTTCATTCATTTGTGAATAAGTCCTGAAAGTTTCTTTAAAATCAAAGTTATCTGACTTTTTGCAAAGATTTCTAAATCAATGTGTTTTTCATGGTCTCCTGTTAACACCAGAGAAACAAGATATTTAACCAAAATTTCAAAGGTTCTAAAAGGATAAAAAAATTATAATTTTGACATCAAAAAATCTTTTGATCTTTCCTCTTAATAATAACAAGGATTTTGACAATAAAACTTATTTTTTCTTATGTATTTTATTAAATTTAGGGCAAATTTTCATCATGTCTGCTCAGGTTTAAAAAAGTCCTTGAGTAAGTGACTCTTTGCATAATCATTAAAATAGGTGCTATTTTAATGATTATGTGAAGAGATTTTTTTCATTATATCCTAAAAATTGTCATTTAAATTATTTTTAAATGTTTCTCCATCTATTTATTTTATTGTTGCTTTTATTTATTTATTTTTCTACAATCAAAACAAAATAAATAGCAATAATTGTAATCTTTCTTTATATTTTGTTGATGTTATCCAGTTCTGGAATGTTTTTTCAAGAGATGGTACATTCTTAATTGATTGATTCATTCATTTTCTTATCAACCCATTGCAGATTATTTAAAGACAGAAAATATTTTTAGATTTTAAGAATATTTTTTTTGGCAATAATAATGGTTTAGTGTTACAAGTCTTACTAATTAACCCATAGCAGGGGGTTGAAGAGATAATCCATACCTTTATCAAGAATATTTGCATGTCAGTAAATATAATGCACTCGACAGGAATTAGAACTTGGCAATCTATTATACCGCCTGCAATCTTACAGTACTTGGTATTCCCAAGCAGTCACCCAAGTACTGACCAGGTTCAATGCTGTTTAACTACAGTGATAATATGGGTACTGGTTTTTCAATGTGATGTGACTGTAAGCTGATGGCACATTCAGTAACTGCTCCATGGGATACAAATGCTAGTGTTATAATCTTTCTAAAACCAGATCTTCTTCTGATTCATGTTACACAAATTTCCACCACTGGCCGGATGTGAACACACCAAAACCCAAGACTGAACTAAAAATTCCATCAACTGCACATCAGCTCCACACATAGTTTCCGTTTTACAATCCAGAATTTCCACCCAGTAGTACCCACTCCCGCCTAAAGAAACAAAATAAAAATTGGAGCCAATCTGAGCTTAAGAAAAGGACATAAAAGCCATCAAAGGGACATCTTAGGTAATCAGTCGGCACAACAGCCAGGATTCACAACGCTCATTGGAACGCGGCCTCCCACCTTCAAAGACAACTTGCCAAAGGCCATCGCTGCAGTAAGTCACAACTTGCTTTCCCTTTCCTACCATACGCCTCTGCAGATGACTTTACGATTCTACTTATCTCTTTCTTTCAACGAGAGATATTTACACCAACTTACCATTTGTATTTTTTTGTAATACAATTGTTTATTTCTTAAACTTCTTCTATGTTCTGTCACCATACACTTAATATAACACTAGTTATGCCTCCGATTATAATTTAAGTTCTAAAATATGATCTTAAAAATAGTTTTTTTTATTATAGAATATTGAGACTGATTAAAATATTTGGGACATTTATATTGAATAAATAAAATAGACATTTCTAGCTAAAAAAATATAAAAAATGAAAACAAATTGGTAAATAATTACCTTGTGAATATTTTTTTTAAGATTTAAGGACTTTTTAAAATAATATCTCCCCATTCAAGGCAGTAAAGTCACTAAAACAAGAAGTTACTGAGTGTGAAAGGAAAAGCAAAAAGAGAAACATTAAGGAGTGAGAACAATAGAAGAGTAATCAAGAAGACAGTAGATAATGATGGCATTTAAATTTTTGAAGATTAAATTTGGCTGGAAAGCATGAAGTCGGAATAGAGTTCCACAAGCAAGAAGTGCAAGAAAAGAAACTGTTAACATGGAACTTGTGATTACATCTAGCCAACCTAACTGTAAACAGATGAGAACTTGCTGCTAATCTTGTATTGTGCTTAAATTCATAAAGTCTAGGTACCATAGTGAAGAGTGACATTTATTCTGCATATATACAGAAATGTGGCGCAAGGCCAAAATGGGGAATGGGGAAAAAGGATGGTCTTCTTCTGTCTTAACTTTGAACTTAGCTTGCCACAATCACTGACCCAAACATAACACAATATTCCTTACACCAAAACAATGCATAGTGAAGAGTTCATCCAAATAATTATTATGAAAGTATTTATAGAAAAGGCAGAGGGAAGCTACATTAGGGCAGTGGAAAAGTGACAGAAGCTGAGACGCCAGGTCAGGATGAATAATATTGTAGATTCTTCTTTGGATTTTATCAAGAATCTCTAAATATATAGCAGAAGCACCAGAACATATGTTGCAGCAATATTCAAAGTATAGATAAATGGTAGACTTATAAATATGTAAAATAGATTCAAGAGACAAACATTTTCTAGCATGACACAGTACCACCAGTGAGGTGAAAGGAAAAGAAGACAAGAATTGTAAATAACAAATTCTTTTGTTTAAGTGAGAGAAGTGGCTTTGAAGGAAGGGTAGAGTTTGTAAGGCCTGGAGTTGATTCATTTATTGGGTTGATTGACCAAGGTTACAAAGGTGACGTTGAGAGAGGCATGGTGTGGATTAGTGAAGCCATGATTCTGACTTTGCTGATACAGAAGATGAGAGCAGAATGTCTATGTGGGAATGGTGGAGGAAGGTGGGTCACAAGTGGATATGTGTGTCAGGTTGGTAGACCAGTCACAGTGGTAATGTTGAAAGCCTGTCGGGCATCAACAATTGGCCCATTCTCCTTGCTTCTTTTCCAGTCGTTTATGACCACCTTCCTTAAAAGCAAATCTGATAGCTCCTGAGCTCATATTTTTTTCTCTGGATTCTTTCATGATGTGATTTCTTTTTTATTTTTGAGGGGATTTGATTTGTGAGTTGGATGTGGTACTCAGAGCTCTTGTGAAGAGGATGACTTATTTTATTTTGAGTTTTGCTTTCTTAGCACTCACCTGTTTAACATGTAAGGTGAAACAGAAAGAGATCTAATTTACAGTAGAGTCTGTGGCATCTGTCAGTCTTGAAAATCCTTGGATCTGTGCCCAGAGAGTTATGCTTCAGCTGCTGATGGCAGTGTAGCATCTGTTATGCCTGTGTAGGCACACAGAGGAGTGACAGTCTCAATTGCAAGAATTCATGTGAAGATATTCCCCCGATGTTGTTTTCTTTCAGTTGAGCATGTTTCTCCCTGGTGACAAGCCTTCATTATCCTCTCCTTGATCTAGCCCTCAGTGTAAATCACGTCTCCAGCATGTGTGACTGTTTGCAACATCTTCCCACCTCTTGATGTCCCAGTCCATTGCTCTCATGTCCCTTTTGTACATGTCCTTAAAACAAAGATGAGGTCACCCTCATGTCCTCTTGCCAGTGGCCAGTTCCTCATACAGAAGTATCTTCAGAATCTCCCATTTGTCATCCAGTGGAGTATAACAGCCATAAACCTGAGTAAAAGGATGATGATATATTGTATTTGATAACTAAAATGAATCACATTTCCTAGATATCAGAAAATCGTTTTGAAATAGACCAAATAAAGAACTTGAATGAAGTTTCAGGAATAATTTCTTTCTTAATTTTTCTGAAGTTGTTGAAGGAACATAGTTTTTATATACAATGAAATTGGTATAAGATAACAATTGGAAAAAAAATCTTTTTTTCGTCTTCCGACTTTTTCAAGGTAAAAATGAAATCAAAAGGTTTTTGTTGTTATAGTTATATTATGTAATTTATGTAACTATTAGAGCAAAAACATTTCAATTTCATTTTTGCCTTGAAAAAGTCAGAAGACGAAATACATCAGCAAAAAAAACTAGGATTTTTTTTTCAATTGTCATCTTATACCAATTTGTCTTATCCACAGAATTGATCTGGAAATTTAACTATACAAAGAAATATAGTAATTCTTATATACCTGAACTTATATTTTAATAATTCTTTTCGATTCTGAATTTATTTTTTTAATCATTTCACCCAATGGAAAGTGATGGTGCCACTAAAATGCAAGGGTTACTGAAGGTGAAAGTAACTCAAAAAAAACATTATTGAGAAGAAAGGACAATAAAAGAACAGGTTTCAGGAATACAAAAGATGGCAATTGATGTTGCACTTAAATTTTTGAAGATTGTAGGTGACATGAAAATAAGAAGCTGGAAGATAGTTTCACAAGTGAGACATGCAAGAGAAGAAAATATTAGAATAGAACTTACAGTAACTTAGCAATTTTAACAGTAAAATGATGAGAGCCCTAGCTGCCAATCTAGTACTGCACTTAAATTCATAAAGTTGAGGTTCTAAAGAGGAAAGCTCATTTGAAAAATTGCTATGAAAATACTTATATAAAAGTCACAGGGAAGCTGTCTTATAGAAGTGTGAATGTGAATGAAGCTGAGATACCAGGTCAGGACTAATAATATTGCAAATTCTTGCTTAGATTTTTTCAAGAATCTCTAGATACATAGTGGAAGCACCAGTCCCAATGTGGCAGCAATATTCAATGCACAGATCAATGGTAGATTTATAAAGGTGCAATATTTTTGTGAATAAATGCATGAACTTAAACCCAGATCTAAAGTGGAACTCTTATATACAATCCATTGTTAAAGAGCATGGGAAAATGAAATAAAATTAATAAATAAAATAATAATAATGAATAATAAAAAAAAGAAAAAGAAATACATTTTCCCATGATGCTAGCAATAAAGTAACCAGAAATTTTATTCCCCCTCTTGGCTTTGTCAAACACCTGTTAGGCAGCACTGTTTAAGTCTATAAAAGACAGACATTTTCCTTCCTCTTTTCTTTTCTCCCTCTTTCTCTAAAATGTAGAACAACATAGAAAAAGGTGTCCCTTTTGTGGCACATTTGTTTCCCTTATCCACTGTTGATTGAACTCTGTCTCCATTTTCCAACGCCTAGTGTTTGCATGTATCTTCTGTAATCTCCACCCTTCCTTTAGTCATTTTAACTCAGCACAAGGCTGAATTGAGCTCAGCCATTATAACCATACTGACCTTCCAATGATGAACTAAGTGAACTTTTTCTGAAGGAATTAAAATTCATGCATTTTTAGTGACCATAAGCTACCTGTTAGGCCTACATTCTGATGGTACCTTTTGGCTAACCATAATGGTAGAGGTAAGCTCCTTTAGTCTAGATTCTTTCTGTTGCTACATGAACAGCAGAATATCATTCATTATGTATGTTGCTTAAAATCTACAACTGCCTTATATAAATAAAGAATTAACAATGTTCTTTTTCCTTTCTTCAATATGTATTCATCTTCATTTGAATCGCTGAGGTATTACTTTTCTAATGGCAACCCTTTTGTCATATATTTAAAAGAAAAACAGACCACTTTAAGGTACCATTACAATAATTTATTTCACCAGATATATTAAAATATTAGCTCTGGATTTACATTGAGCTCTCAGGATTTCATCCTCCTCCAGTTTACCAAGTTCATCATAACTTAATTATATATATATATATATATATATATATATATATATATGTGTGTGTGTGTGTGTGTGTGTGTGTTTTAGTTGTGTTCCTTATTCTATCTTCCTCTCTGTACTTATATTTATTTTATATTTATTTATTATATTCTTTACTTCTGTTACATATTCTTAAAACATTTTGACAAGATGCACCATAATATATGGTAAATGATGACTGCACAGGGTGAAATTCTAAATTAATTTTAATTCTAGTAGCATTATTTATAATATACAGTAATATTATGAATAGGAATCAACAAAATTAAGGAAAATTATAAAAGCATATCCCACTATTCATATATAAATTATACACAAAATATTGCAGTACATGCTACAGGAAGAAATTATTTATAATAGACTGAAGAAAATAGTTTTTAAAAGATCATTTATTAATTATGAAGGCAAACAAAAGTACAGTATCTAAATCTTTGTATCATATATTTTATGTTAAGTGGTTTTTCCTCACCATTTTGAGGTAGCTTTGTAAGAAAAAAAAAAGAGTGAAGATCAATTATTTCCTATAAAATATGTCCAGGATGATCTTCAGTATTGCAATATCTGACTATGATATGGCTACTAGTATTACTCAGAAGCTGGGGGTCAAATTACACATGAGCTATTTGAAAAAATCAGATTTTTTCACAAAATATTCAGGGGTTGCATTATAAATGAAGTAAGCTTATACAGTATGTTAATATTAGCACTTTTAAAATTGCAGGGTAACCTCTTTGACCTATGTCAGACAAAGAGATATGCAAAATCTTGTAAATAATACCTTTTTGTACTGAAAGGATTAAAAAAGATCTCATATAGCTAACTAAAAAAAAATTACATTTTTTATTTAAAATCTCTGGTATAGACATATTTTAAAAAAAGAGAAATGAAATGGGTAAAGTAATTTAGGAAAGTTATTTACAAAATATAAAATTTAAAATACATAAATTTATCCAATACTAAAATAATTAAATATTGCACTAAAAAAATTCAGCAACATCATTGATATTTAATCATTCAAATAACTTGTTTCCATTCCCAACCCTTGAACAACCAACATAGAGCTGGTCAGTGAGAAAAGCAGGGTTCCATCAGATGAAGTCCAGTTACTTTCAATGATTGTCCTTGGGACTTATTGATTGACATTGCATAAAGCTCACTCTCACTGGAAACTGAAGTCTTTTGAACTCAAAAGGAAGATCTGAGGAATTAAGGGGATTCTTGGAATTAAAACTCTTCCTCCTTTCCTGGACCAGTAAGGATCTCTGCTTCCAAGAGATGAGGAAGCATCTTCTTGACAATTAACCTTGTTCCATTACAAAACTTTGGAGGATCCAGATTTCTCAATAGCATAACTGGCACATTTTCTTTTAGTTCCAGCTTGTGTGATGGCATTCCAGGAGGATTCAATGAGTTCAGGAACTCTATTGGATAATTCACTGCCTGCTCTTGTTCAACCACAGTGTCAATGGAAAAGTACTTCATGCTTTCTTTTGGAATTTCTTGGAGAAGTTTCCAGTTGATGCTATCCACAGTTTGATTCTTGGGAGCTAATATGGCCCTCTCACAAAGCCAGTTTGAATCCATGAAATGGTGTTTAATGTTTGGATAAACATGGTTAATCAAGTCTTGGATACTTGAGACTGAAACTCCACAACCATTTGGGAGTGAAATATCTCCATTTTGGTCCATTTTGATGGTTCCATTGTCAAGCTGCAACAGCAAAGCAGCAAATCTTCCTGCTTCAAGGTCACCTGTGATTCTAACTCTCATGTTTGTTTTCAGGCTGAGTTTTTGAACATGGCTCCAGATGTAAGAATTTTTCAGGCAAGCATTGATTTCATCAGCTGGAGTTCCTCTTGCAATGACTGGTAATGTTTGTCTAAAATCACCAGAGAGTAGCACAGTGATACCTCCCATGATTTGTGAATTCTGTCTAATGTCTTTGAGTGTTTTGTCCAGGGCCTCAAATGCTTGCTTGTGTGCCATGGTACATTCATCCCAGACAATGAAGCTTGTCTCCTCCAGTAGCTTAGCCAAGTTGGTTCCTCTTTTGATGTTGCAAATAGGGGTTTCATTGTAGTTCAAATCCAATGGAAGTTTGAAGGTGCTGTGTGCTGTACACCCTCCAGGCAAGAGGGTAGCAGCAATTCCAGATGATGCTACTGCTAGCTAGATTTTTTTTTTCTTTGGAGTCTCACTGCAGATAAAAGAAGGTTAGTTACAAAAGTTTTTCCAGTACCTCCAGATGTATCCAAGATGAAAATCCCTCTATTGTTGTTATTGCTGATATCATCAAAGACCTTCTGATACACTTGATGTTGGTCTTAGTTCAACAGGGGCTCACTGTTTTGAACACCTTGCCACAGTTCTTTCATGTTATATCCTGTTTGTCTCTAAATTTCTCTGTTGATTTGTCCATTTTCTCTGTTTGGATTTGGCAGACCAAAATTTGAGATCTCTTTGAGCCAAGTTCATCATTTGTCTTCAATTTTCTGAGAGAGCTAAATTTGCAATCTGAGGATTCAATTCCAATCCTGGATGAGCAAGTCTCATTTGAAGAAGATGAGATATTTAAAAGTTAGTTGGATCGTAATAACTAAAATTGATATATAGCATTTAACTCAAAGAGAAAATAATGACATAATCAAGATGTTGATGTTCCATATGACTTCAAACATAAGGTTACGAAGGAAGCCACCATCAATATGGGAAAGAGCAATAACAGTTACTGGATGTTAGAAACCTACATTCTTGGAAAATTGTTTAAAGATTTTATAAATTTTAATGGAAAGTAGCACTGGCTGCTCGATCAATGAATGGCAAATTTTTCTTTATAAGGAAACAGCTAACATTACCATTATCATATTATAGCAGAATTGAAGAGGAAAAAAAGATGAAGATTATTTTTGTTTTAGTAGGCTAAATAATGTTTCTCTTGAATTTCTGTATATTTCTCCATTTTTTCTTTTCCAAGGTATTTTGAATGTTGATCAGACAATATCAAAATAGAATCTATGAATTTATAATGATTTTGAAAGCAAGGCAACACACAATAACCTTTTACTAAGACAGTGGAATAATGCACAATCTAAGTCTGATGTCACTGTCTGTTTTTCTTGGATGGAGTTGAAAAGATTTTAATGGGTGACAATGAGTGATGACTCATATTAAGATAAAACCAGAGAACAAGCTGAGATCTCTTGCCTTCTCCATGCGTCTGTAGATGAATTTCAGTTTATCCATACATTTGTACAGTTATTTAATGAATACTTGGCCATATATGCTTATTTTTGTTGTTTTATTCAGTTTCAGTTGGTGAGCTCTCCAACCTCCCTCAGGTATATTTGCATCTGTTAAGCTGTTCCTTTTATTTCTCTTTATAATCTTCCTGTCCTCATGAGTCAACATCAAATAAATCTTTTGTCCCTTGATATATATACATGGGGAAGTAAGATAAAGATGAACAGTTGTACTTGAGCAAGACTTGAAAACTCAACAACTGAAAAGTAATGACTAGCACTATAAAAAATATTACACTAGTCTACTTAAAGATTTGATAGTTGTTTATACTTATTCAAGGGTAATGGTACAGTACAGTTGTTTTCTGCAACCCCAACTCCCCTTCCATATAAAAAGGGTATACAGATTAGCCATTACAAATCTGCTTTAATCAGTAATCTGGGACTAATATTCACAAGAGCAATTACATGTTTCCTGGGTTTGTTTGATGGCAGTAGAGCTGCAACCGGTGCTTCTGAGCACTTTTCAACATTGAAATGGTATTAATGCTTAACTTTTGTGCATTTTTATTACAACCTGCTTATATTTAATCCCAGTCATGAATTTTTGTGTCCTTGTTAAAGCCAGAAATAAAGACACAAAGGAGGAATCGAGTTAGACAAATATATTAACAGAAACAGTAATACAAACGAGAATGTTACAGCAAGAATGTTTGGTCCAACTGTCAGAGCTGACTGCTGGAAATTTCTCTCTCCAAAAGGCAGTACCTGCTCCTATTTATAGCTGGGAGAGTCCATGCATGTATGGGTAAATTACCATAACACTATCTATCTATTTCAGTCTGTTCGTCTGTATCTTTCTCCGATTGTTCGTATATCTATCTATCTATCTATCTATCTGTTATGGCCTTGTTAGGGCCAGAAATAAAAACACAAGAGGGGAATTTGTGGAAAAATATTTATGGACAAAGAAAATTACAGCTATCACTATCATAAGTTTAGATGGCTTTAAAAAAAAATAAAAACATAATGGAATCTGCAGAAACAGTAATACAAACATATACAAACGAGAATGTTACAGCAAAATGTTCGGTCCAACTGTTAGATTGACTGCTGGAAACTTCTCTCTCCAAAAGGCAGTACCTGCTCCTATTTATAGCTGGGAGAGTACATGAGTGCATTGATAAATTACCATAAGATGAATACTAGAAATGTTATTCATTTTCTACTTATTCCTCTATATGCCATGTCCCTTCACAGAGCTGGTGCAAGGGTCTCAAGACCCACCCCCTGCCCATGAATCTTTGATAAGGACCCCCCTACTCTACTACATCTCAATTTTCATAAAGTAGTATTCATATAAAATACAAATTAGTAACAAACTAATAATGTACAATAATGGATCAAATGCAATAGAGGTGAACAATTCAATTGGAAAAATTGAAAATAAATACAATGTATCTAAATACAAATTAGAGACATGCCATATTACATCATTCTATCTTAAATAAATCAACAATGTTTTGCAGCAATTTTTAAAAAGTTGGATAATTTTAAAACATTCAACATTATGTATAAAAACAGGGAATTTGATATTTTTTCAAGACTTAGCATTAGCAAAACAAATTCATGGATTTGGACAAAAAAAAACAGAATGATGTCAAAATCTGCAGAAATTTTTCATCCTGTAATAATAGTTGTACTTAGTTTAATTTGTTACATATAAAAAAGTAGGTAGTAAAAAGCAAATGTTAGTAAGGTGCAAGGGTCAAAAAACACTGCTCAGTGCCCCAATCTGGCTTTTCCCTGGATCAGGGCAGTCAAGGGTAGTATGCACTGGCTCTGTTCCTTCAGGATGTGGCCACTTATGGTGTAACACAGGGGTTGGCAACCTGTGGTCCCCAGTCCACATCCAGTCCATGAAGGATTTTTGTTTGGCTGCCAACTTAACTGGAGAGCAAAGACCAAAATAATTCTTACTTTCAGGATCCAGAGCAGATTATCAACTTAGCATTTTTAGTGGACATCATGACCCACATGAACACTTTGAATCTTGAGCTTCAAGGAAAGAACAAGCCTATATTTGAGATGTTGAGTCAAATTACTGCTTTTGAAAGAAAACTTCCACAGCTGGAATCACAACTTCAGAAAGGAAACTATTTTCATTTCCCAAATAATAAGAGAGATATAACATCAGACATCTTTATGAACTCTATTCATGATTTGAGAAGTGGCTAGATGTAACCTTATGCTTACAGTTTCTTTTCTCTCACTTCTCATTTGTGGAACACTCTTCTTGCTCCATGCTTTCCAGTCAACTTTGATCTTCAAAAATTTAGATTCAGTGTCAATCATTATCTACTGTCTTCCTGATTACTCTTCTACTGATCTCACTCCTTCATAATGTTTCTATTTTTTTATTCTTTCACACCCAGTAACCCCTAGTATATTTACTGCCACACTTGGAGTAAATTTGATTTTAAAAAATAATATAACATTAACTTTGCAGTTTTTTCTTTGAACCTCCAGACCAAGACAGACTTCTGGATGGAGCAGTCTGAGTTTGAGACAGTTTATTATAGTCCATTTAATATCATGGCCCCTCTTCCATTACAATGTAAAGTTTTCTGGCCCACTCTCTGCAAAAGGTTGCCAACCCCAGGTGTAACCGACTGCTGGTCTCAGTTAAAAAGGTCCAGCTTCATACTGTGGCTATCTTTTTATTTAGGAAATACACAATGAAAATTAGAAACAAATGACAAATACATCTTTCAAAAAGAGGAAATGAACAAACAAAATACATTTCAAAGAAATACACAAAAAAAAGGAAAATCTTTTTAAAAAAAACAATAACAATCTGGAGCAAAAAGGAAATGATGAAGGGACATATGGTGTCTTAGAGGAGAAATTCAGGTTTAATAGTAGGGATCAGATATTTACATGTTGCCTCTTAGACCAGCAATAGCTTAAGAACATATGTTAGTTTCCTTAAAGCTAAGGGCTCATGTGGCAGCAGGCTTGCAGTAATTACAGCTGAAAACCTCTCTCTCTCTATATATATATATTTAGTGTATAGGGGCAGCAGATCATTATTCAAACGAATATTGTTAAATATAACAGACAACAAATGTCTATTATGTTTTATCATGAGCCTTTCCAAGTGTTGTATAATGGCTTTAGTTTCAAGAGAAAATAAAGACAAAAACTGTCCAACATCTGGATATTATCATATTGGTCATTGTTTATATATTAAACAAAAACAAAAATCATTGGTGAAACCAACAGACAACTTGCCAAAACCTAAACTCTTATCCAGATACAGTTTCAAATAAAAGATGACCAAACTGAAAATAGAAAGAGAAAAAAAGGCCTGAAAGCAAACTTACCTACCAGACATTCATATATATATATATATATATATATATATATATATATATATATATATATATATATATATATATGTGTGTGTGTGTAAAAAATATATAGAAAATAGGAAAGAAGTTGTTAGGTAAATAATCCAAAGTTCTTTAGTATTTTTGTTATTATTTATTTAAAATAATTTTAAAAAATTGGTACTTTAATTCAATTTAATTCAAATAATTATATTGAAGTTTTTGGCTCTTGTTTTGAAACATGGAATCATATTTTTAAATAAATATATATATATATATATATATGAATGTCTATTTTTATAGAATATTAAAAATTATCCTCATAATTTTAAAACTATTGTTCCTGCTACAATTCTATTAATAAGTAGCAAGATCTAACACATATACCAGGCCCTTTGGGGACCATTACACATGGTTCCCTATAGCTTCTTATCCCTTGTGGCCCTTACCAGTGTTTCTCCCTTTGCCAAGCCTCCTGTTACACCATCCATTCACAGAAGCTCATCAGGTTCACTGCTACCCCTTATCTCTTTTATCCTTAATATGCCCAGTGAGAGTTAAGCTCTCTTTTCTGATTCTGAGTTGATTTTGTTAGCATTTTCTTTAAGATTTTCTTGTTTACTCGCTCTATGTATGGAATTATCAGTATCATTCTGCAACAAAAATAAAGTAAACTGTCGCAAATTCACAGAACCATATGTCCTAATATTTGCAGATCCACTCTCCCAGCTGTTAGCTTCCTCCTCTCCTCTTAATCCCTTTCACTGACCTTATATGTGCTCGTAGGCAGCATATTCAGGTTATTCCATCATTCCACGGGCAACAAATCAGAGTTATTCTATCATGCCACAGGCAGCACATCCAGGTTATTCCATCATCCCACAGGCAGTACATGTGGCTTATTCCATCAATGATTTTCTCTTATAAATGATGGAATGAATCTGTCCTAGTTTTTCTTTGTATCATGGAGCCAATGTCATTAGCAGGTACACACCGTCAGCCTTTTTGAAGATAAGTGAATTTATTTTGCACACCTTCTGTAGAACCACATGGCTGTTGCCTGCAGTTTCTTTTTCATCTGTGGTGATATTGTCTGGCATTTAGCTTCAGTTAAATTAAAATTTCATTTGATTGACATCTAATTTTTCACTGTGGAAGTCGTAATGATTAAGTTTCTTACATAAGTAACCAGAATTATTTGTAAGCTTTATTTTACTTGTATTCAATAAAATTTAATTTGATTTTCATTTTATTTTTTCTTTATTAAGCAATATGTATTGATTTACAGGGTATTTTAAAGGTTGGATGTATTGAAGTTACAAAAGTTGTAGGGCTTGTATGTATTTTAGGTGAAGATGTGTGTTCATATATGTAAACACTTAAGAGAGAAGCATACAAAATCTTGAGTTTCAATCAAAACCATTTATTTCCTTTTTTTATAGTTACTGTAGTGGAACAAAGTCTTCAATGTCTCCTCAGTATGTTTGTTTCCTTTTTAGTCCAGAAGTTAGTGTAGGTAAGTATAAGTATTGTATTCATGATTGAGCTCAAGTCAGTCTTGTGTAAAGTTGGAACAACCAAAGTAAAGTTTCTACTTAATTTATTGTTGGAAGGTTTAAATATAGTTACGGAATGTCAATTTTCTTTTTCTTAATCCAGAAGTTAGGGTAAGTCTGTACAAGCATCATAACTATGATTGCACTAAAGTCAACCTTGCACTGAGTTGAAACAATCAAAGAGAAATCTTGACCTACTTCATGTCACTCACAAGTCTTCATGGAAGACATGTGAGTGACATGTGTTGGAAAATGAAAGGAGACTTCAGTCATCAGTCAACCAAGGGAAATTAACATTCCCAGTTGGAAAATAAATATAGTGTGGTGCTATATCTTGGTCATGCAAAGGGTTCTTAAGCTTTTCAAAATAGTTGGATATTTTATGGTCAACCTTTATAGATAGCCTTTTGATTACGTTCACATATCTATTCTGTTCTGTACCTTCATATTGTCTTTCAAATTGAGGCTCAAAATGTACCTAGATTGCTATTATATTTAATCAGTACTAAAAGCATTATTTAGAAATCCCATGTTAAAAACAACCTTGTCTTATTTGAGATCTTGGTAATAGTAAAATAATATTTATTTTCTATGATTGTATCTTTCTGTAAGACTTGAAAAAGAATGGTTGGTGAGGAGGGGGTTTATCACATGTATTTTTGATGTTTGTGTGTATGTGTGTGTGTGTATCTATGTATTAAAAAAACTGCTACTGATTTTTGGATACGCTCTTCATGGTTTTTGGTCTTATAACTTCTATTGACCTTTAAGTATTGTTTTGCCCTTGAGGTGATCTGCTATAAAGGGCACATCTACGTTTCATTGATAACACAACAAGTGTACAACACTCACCTCCCCAGAATACAGTCTCTCATTGCAGTGATCTCATATATTCTAGTTTCTCGCTATAATCTTCTTTGAAAGCAAAAGGTCAGCAATTATTTATTTTAATATTTGAATTGAACATTCTTAAATCCACAGAAATTAAATTTACTTTTAACTAGTGAGAAACCATATGCTGAGACATTAGAATTTTTTTTTTTTACTCCTGTTCACCCAATAAGTCCAAGAGCCACTCAAGGTAGAGGGTTACTGTGTGGAGTTATATTAGCATAGGAAATAACAAGCATTAAGAGTATAGAGCTGAAGTAGACTTTAGAAGGAACTTGAAACCCAATCCTATACAGGAAACAAGCAATAAACCTCTATGGCTGTTCAAAAGAACAAGTGTGAACCGGTTGATAGGCAAACCTATCTACTCCAGTTGGTGGAAGATAGAAAAAAGATAAAATGAAATAAATACTTATTGAATAAAATTTCAGAGTTCAGGCACAGATGTTAGGAGTACAGAGTTGAAGCAGACTTTAAGGAACTGGAAACCCAATTCTAAACAGGAAACAAAAGATAAACCTCTACTCCTGTTCAAAAGACTGGTGAAGAGTTTGAACCAGACGATGGTCAAACCCATCTACTCCTATTGGTGGAAGAGAGAAAAAATAAATAAATATAAATAGAATAAAATTAATAATTAGAGAATAAAATTTCAGATATGCCTGCATATTCTTTGTGTAGCTGAAATAGGTAATGGGGGTGGGACCAGAAACCCAATCCTAAACAGGAAACAAGTGATAAACCTTTACTAATGTTCAAAAGATGAGTGTGAACTGGATGATAGGCAAACCTATCTACTCCTGTTGGTGGAAGAGAGAAAAAACAGAGTAAAATAAAATAAATAATTAGTGAATAAAATTTCAGAGTTCAGGTGCAGACATTACATGAGTACAGAGCTGAAGCAGACTTTAGAAGGAACCAGAAACTCAGTCCTAAGCAGGAAATAAATAATTAGTGTATAATATTTCAGGGTTCATTCAGAAGCACTAGAAGAACAGTGTAGGAAGTGACCCTAGAAAGAACTGGTAACCTGATCCCAAGCATGACAAGGGGAATAAATAGTAAATATAATATTACGGCAATTGGCTCCGAATATATGCGTTAGGTAGAGTTAGTTATATAAATGACTATGATATTATCAATTAACTTTTAACTTACACTAAGTTCAAATATTCTTTATCTAAATAAAATCAAGCAGAGAATTAACATTATTTGAAATTTTGGGGGAAAAACAGAATGTACAAGAAATATGGTGAGATATAAACAAATAAGTCCAACCATTGAAAAATGAATACATTTTAATAATTAAAATCACGTACAGAATATCTATGTACATGTGTGTGTGCATAATTGTATGTCTATATTTTTATATGTGTGCTTGTATACACACATCCACATACCAGTTTTGTTCTCTCTCCAATGACGGATAAGACAAAGCAACAACCCTTCATAAATCAATAATAATACAAAATTAAAAATAAATCATTTAATGAAGCATTAATTTTAAAGTAATTGCTCAAAAGGGAAATTTTTCAACTTTATAGAGTTCTGCACTGATGTCATTTGTTTTTAATTAAAACTAATTCAGAAAAAAAAATTTTGAAGTGAAAATATTAAGAAAATGAATAAAAGCAATCTATTAATCTATTTGATGAAACAAGTCGAACATTTCTTTCTTATTTTTGATTGGAAATTATGAAATATTAGGAATTTCCTTAATCAATAAAAGCAGATACATTGATGAATACAGTCGGAAATCTGTGTATGTGAAACTGAAAATTAAATTTGCTTTGTTATGAGAGCCTTCTACTTTTGAAAGAAAATAATGAGTAATTATCTATAAAACCATAATTGATATAAATAAAGGCTACAATAATAAAGCTTCTTCTATGTACTGTGCCCCTTCAGGACGTTCATGTCTCTTCCCAATTTCCTCTTAATAAATTTTGTCTTTTTTTTTATTATTGCTCCTAAAACTTGCTCCATCATCCATCAGAGGCAGAATCTGGCAAGTCTATCACTGCTCTATCGCTACTATCATGGAAAATGCTCAGACAAAGTACATTACTTGGTTCCACCAAGTCTAACTTTGATGGCTTGGACCCACTATGCCACTTATATAGTAGCAAATTATCCACATTCCCTCTGTATTCCGCTGGTGAGTGGTAAGTTCCACTGCAACAGCTTCTTCTCGTGAACCATTACACTTTGGAACAGACTCCCAAGAAGATGTTTACCTTCATTACAATGTTAACCAATTCAAATCTAGAGGTCCCCCTCCTATCCATATAAAATACTCCTTAACATAACCCTCTACCTTGAGTGGCCTCTGAGCCTTCTATAGGGTGACACTTTACTTTAAAAAAAAAAGCAAAAAACTATTACTGAAGCTCACTAGGTAAGTTATGCAACGTTTTTCTCTGTACCTTTTGCCATCACTCTTTCTTGTGAGTATCAAATTTTCCAAGCCCTCTTTCCTCGTTATGTGCCCTAGAAATTTCAACTGCCTCTTTCTGATGTTAAGTGTCCTTTTTGTTTCTTGTTTCACTAAAATTTTCTCATTGCTCACACGTTCTGTCCATGGTATTCTCTGCATCACTCAATGAAATTTGTTTGATGACAATGGCTTGTGAGACTTACCTACTAATACTTGCTCTACAGCACCATGTGATAGACATTTACTTGGCTAAGCCTTGTTTGGTACAATAATGGAGTACTTAAGTGGCAGTCTGGGTCTAAAAATAGTGGTTGCCAGAATGCCCACCCACAACTATAATGCTATCATTTAATTTTTATAACATTTCTTTGGTAACAAAGAAAAGAATACTGAACTGTTA
The DNA here is from genome assembly GCA_903632075.3 of Acanthosepion pharaonis. NCBI lineage: Eukaryota > Metazoa > Mollusca > Cephalopoda > Sepiida > Sepiidae > Acanthosepion > Acanthosepion pharaonis. Next base: position 39,361 of record CAHIKZ030002192.1, read on the forward strand.
CATGACATCTATCCTTCTTTACGACAGCAAATATTGGATGATTTCCTCAAAGATGAAGAAGAGACTCAAGGTGACAGAGATGTGGTTCTACAGAAGGATTCTAAGGATATCATAGACTGAGTGCGTGAGCAACAATGATGTCTTAGAGAGGTTACAAACAAGGAGGAGGCGTATACTTAATCTCAGGAAGAGGCAACTGAAGTTTCTGGGACACATACTGAGGAAGGAGAGCCTGGAGAATCTGATACTCACAGGCTGAAGAGAGACAAGGGAAAACAATGCGTGGCATACCTGGTGGCTTTAAATAAGTGGTAGACAAAATGTGGTCTGGGGGAGGAAGCAGAGGAAAGGAACTTGTTGAGAGCTGCAAGGGATAGAGGGAGGTGGAGAACCATGATTGCCTATGTCATGAAAGGACATGGCACATAAAAAGAAAGAAGATACCTAATGTAAATATATAATGTTATAATTGAATTATTTATTTTAATTTTAAGTAATTGGTTGATATTTTTAAATAGTTTATTGCACAATTTGCATAACAACAGATAGTTCAAAGACAGAATAGAGTATTGTGTGGGTTCGACTATATTAAGAGCAATTGTTTTATGAAATGATTGTGTGAACCTGACAATAATTGCTTCTGTATCCAATTCATCTAACAATTCCTTTTCAATGGACAGCAACAAATTCTCCTCAGTGAATTTCTTAACTTTGTCTTTACTATATTTAGCTTTGAAAATGTCATCTTACATTGGAGTTGAGTACCTGATAGTGTGCAGATAATTTTATATTGCTTTTTATCGCTAGAACAATTGTCTTTGTTTCTTTACTGCATTTTTTTTTCTTTGATATAGAAGGTCTACTCCATCAGGGACCCACATGTCATCGGGCAAGATGACATCCTGGTCAGTTCATCACTGGCTAGGGACAAAAATCTTGCCAATTATTATTCAACAGGTGCCAATCCTAGTTTGTGACATGTATATTTCAATGTTGTAAACAGTTTGATCTACTTGTAGAATTAATAAATACGAATCACTTCAGATTCCTTGTGCATGGATTAGTCATAACAAGTTTGGTATACATATAAGAAAATTGAACATAGAATATGCTGCATGAGGGGGAGTTTCATCTAACTCTGCAAATTGCTACAAAACCAAAACATTAACATAAAATCTCAAGTCATATTATGAAATAGTCTTGTTAGATTGAGACTTTCATATGGATGTCATGCATGGCACCAAACTCATTCAGAAATATCTAAACTGTCAGTTGTATACAACCACTTTCACTGGTTAAAAAAGCATGTAGGTCTTAGTGAGGACCATCCACTCTTTTAACATTGTAGATTTTGGCTACAGAATCATAAACAAAGAAGTCTACCAGATGAGAGAAATCACATCACTTGAGAACTTTCAATGGCAGCAACAACTAAAATGGACATCACGTGCAATTTGAAGAGAAAATAATGACATAATCAAGATGTTTAACACTACTTTGAACAAAAGGTTAGGAAGGAAGCCCCCATCAACAGTGAAAAGAGTGAGAACAGTTACTGGATTTGGGAAACCTATTTTCCTGAAAAATTGTTTTCAGAGAAAGATTTTATGAATTTAACTGAAAGTAGTTTAGAGTGTTGGATACTTTTATAATTAAAGTATAAGGCCTCTATGAGAAAATTTTACATGAAATAATAGTGCTGAAATAGTACATGTACAAAATAACAGAGACTGATTGATTTGCAATGCAAGATAACATTTATTTAACAAAAATAACAAAGAAGAAATAAATGGAATACATATGGCGAAAATTGTTAAAGTATTTCAGTGTAACTTGCCTGTGTTTGTGTGTGAAGTGTTCACAGCCCTTTTTGCTTCAGTGTGAAAAGTTGATGGCACACACTTCAAAAAGAGGAAAAACAGGAAACAAGAGTTACTTAAGGTTTCACCTGTTTTTATACCTTCCAGGCTGCTGCTGATAATATGTTTATTAAGATTTTACAGTAGCACTGGCTACTTGGTCAATAAATGCTGAATGTTTTCTTATATGGAAATGGCTAAAATTATCCATACCATTTGTGTTTGTAAAATGATTAATGGATTTCTGGCTAGTAATATAATTTGTATTTTCAGGTAGTATATAAAATATTACATACACTGTAAATCAGAATTAACCAACAGGTTTTTTGAAATTATATAAATAATAAACTTGTCTTTGTTGCAGTTATTGCTCTATAGGATATGTGTAGTATCCAGTAAATACTGGTAGCCATGATTGTAAGACAACCACAAATTGATTTTATCAATAGGCTTTAAAAGAATGTTTTAAGATGAATAACCATTTTGGTAAACACAAGCAGAACATTTCTGTTTTATCCAATGAAATATTGATTGAAATTTCCCTAATTCAATCTATCTTTAATCAGAGAAATATAACAGACTTTTTTGTTGTTTTAAATCAGCATATATAATTTTAAAATATAAAGGAGAAAATGACTCCAAAGAAAACAAAAAATATCTAATTAATAAGATATGGAATTCATTTTGTAAATGCAATGTTTTTAAAGGGGATTAAGACACCATTGTATGAGGTAAGCTGTGGGGGAAAATGAAATAAAATCAGTAAATAAAATAAAAATAATAATAAATTAAAAAAGTAAAAAGAAGCAATATTATTGGTCCTGGCCTGGCATCTCAGCTTCAGTCACTTTCTTACTGCTGTAAAGTTGCTTCCCTGTGCTTTTTCTATAAATAGTTCTATGGTAATTATTCAGATGAGCTTTTTGCTATGGTACCAAGACTTTATGAATTTAAGCACAATACTAGATTGCCAACAAAGTCTCATCAATTTACAATTGTCTAGATGTCACCATAAATTCTATGCTAACAGTTTCTTTTCTCATACTTCTCACTTGTGGAACTCTCTTCCAGCTCCATACTCTCCAGCTAACTTTAATCTTCAAAAATTTAAATGCAACTGTCTTCCTGATTACTCTTCTCTTGTTCTCACTCCTTCGTAATATTTCTGTTTTTTAATTCTTTTACCCCCAGTAACGCTGTGTCTTAGTAGCTTTACTTCCTTGCTTGGGGTAAAATCTGATTAAGAAAAAATATTTTTACATGGTGCTAGTAATAAAAGAACCAGAAAGCATTTTGGTCATCTACTCAATTTTATTACCTCACCTGGCTTTGCTAAATGCCTATTAAGTGGTTTTGCAGTAACCTAGGGAAGGTTACTGAATAGAATAATCACATGAAGGTTGGTAATGAACAATAATACTTAGGACATGAACAACACATATAAGATTCGCCAGTGGCATATAGAAAAAGTAGTCAACTGCGAAAAGTGAGTCAAATGAATTCCACAATGAATCTCCAACTGCAGATCAACATACAGTATTTACTACTGTATTTATGTGAATGGGGACATACCCATTATTGTCTGTAGGTATGCTACAACAGTTGTGAAGTCTTTTGTGGTCTAAAGCACACTCTTGTATTTTCATGTGTAAAATGAATTGATTTACACAACTGGGGGAAATTTAACAGACAAAAGGATGAACAAACATGAGGGTAGTTAATTGATTTATAAACAACATATCAGTCAGTTATGTGCCATGCATGATACATCTTTTGATACATGACTGACGAGGCAGATTTTTTTCCCGCAGTAGGTTGCCATTTCTTTCAGCGGTAGACCAGTTGCCATCCAAGGCTACAGAACCCGGTCTGTACAACAACATATACAAGAAGAAAAAAAGGTGGTTGCAAGCTATAAGTGAGCTTGCGAGGACCCAGCTTATCTTAGAAGAAGAGTCCACTTGATTTTTGTCAATTAGGACGGCTCCAGAACTGATCAACACATCTTTTTAGAAAGGCATCAAGGGGCAAAAGAGAAAAAGTGTTTAGGATTGTACCTTTTGGCACCAACAGAAGCTGGCTTCTCATTGGCTGTTAGAATGTGTGGTCATAAAGTAGGAGAAGAAAACTCTTTTCTTTTTTTTAATAAGATCTAGCTTAAAGGTGTCTCATTGGTGGCTGATTCTTATTACTTAATGAACTTAGAATAACTATTTCAGAGTTGCAATAAAAAGTAACAGCAATAAGATGAAAGAAATGTTCATAAAAATATTATGCAATATATGTTCCTTTTGACATCAGATAATATCTACCCCATTTGTAAGATATATACATAACTATTTACTTACTAACTATTGTTTAGTTACAAAACCTCAAGTTTCTTATAACATCTGGTGTTCCTAAATAGTCACCATGAATGTCAAAGGTTATCAACACTTTTTGACTGTCAACCCCTTCAGGTAATCATTAATCTTCTATCAATCCCTTAATTTTTTAATTAATTAAGAATTTATAATTAAAGATAGTATAAAGTTACATACAATAATGTTATTCTTAGATTCCTAACATACGTGGGGGTCTAAATAATTGGGGTTTTAAAATAAAAGATAGGGGGGTCTGAATAAAAATCTGAAATTGTACAGTCATTTTCTCATGGATCTGCCATGGCTTCCCTCTGTCTCTTCTACAAGTATTTTCATGGCAACTGTTCCAATGAGCTATTTTCACTGGTTCCCAGACTGCATGAATTTAAGCAAGCTATTAGGCTGGCATCTCGGTCCCACTCTTCCACTGTTGATACGGTTAAATGTAACTGCCTCTACTACTCAAACAGCTTCTTCTCTCGCACTTCCCCTGTGGAAATCGCTTCCCCTTGCTTGCTTCTCTGATAACTATAATCTTCAAATATTCAAGTGTAATGTCAATTGACATCTTCTGATACCTTGATCTTGTTCCCCATCCTTCTTTGTATCCTTTCCTCAATCATGCCTCTTTACTCTTGTTCACAACTCTCTGTAACCCCTTGCATGCTAGTGGCACTCCCACCTTGCTTGGGATGAAATGTTTAAAAAAAATGAATAGCAGAACAGAGATTGGGAGCTTTTTAAAAGTTACAAAAGGCAGGAAGTTGTGGAGAGCCACGATCACCCATGTCTTGAAGGGACATGGCACATGAAAGAAGAAGAAGAATAGACCAAACTTTGTTTTTTTTTATTAATCATTACTAAATATCCTTTTATATAGGAGGGACATTGCTGACAAATGAAATGAAGCCTAAAGTTCAAATTTTGAATATTCAACCATCAGCACTTCCTTTTAGTATCTGCAGCTGCCATAATGTTTGATGGATTTGTAGCTAAACTTAAATGAATTGAGTCAACAAGCTACTTGAGCACAGATCAGTCTCTTAAAATTTCTAAACATAAACAAAAGCAAAAAATATATATCTACTTTAAAAGAGAACAATCCTGTAAACTTAGGCTTTCAAACAAGAGTGGAACTCTCTAGTATAGAGTTCCTTACTGCTTTTAAATTAGAATAAAATAAGAATATAAGCTAAAACTGGAAGGAGGAATTTACTCAATTATCAGTAATAAATGCCACAAGGAATACATAAAAGAAACCTCAAGGAATTTAAATAAAAGATTATATGAAAAGGGATTTTTACAAAACAACATACTCAATACAGTACTTGCTCACCACAATGTTTAAAATTTCAGTATCCCCTCCCCTTCATGCACATGTGTACTTACATGAATGTAAATATCAATTTAACCCAATGAAGTCCTAAAAGACAAAATGCATTATACAGAAAAAAAATCTTTTCCCCACTTTCTCATAAATTTTCCTAACATTTTTCTTATATATATATATATGTTTTGAACAATAAAAATATTAAAAAATTAAAATTTTCAGACACACAAGGTTGGATATTAATATTTTTTGTTTTATTATTTCAATTAGGTTCCTCAACTAGTTTCAGCCAACATGGCCATCATCAGGAGAAAAAAATCCCTGCTTGTTAGTAGCAGTGAACTACAGGAGTGAATGACTGTTTCTGAAGAAAGTGAACTTTATTTGTAGTTATCATTTGTTTTTATCATTAATTTTGGTAAGTCCTTGTGTTGGTCAAACAGCCTCTTTGAAGTTGTTTTTAAGATAGAAGGTGGCAGATTCCTGACTAAGAATTCCCTCCTTGGTAATTTTGACAGTTTTATTGGTTGCTGGAAATGGGATGTGTGTGTAAAGTGTATGTTGTCTTTTACTTCTTTGAGAGTGTGTGTGATGTGTATATATTTGTGTGTGCGTGTATAAGTGTGAGACCTCAACACCTCTGCAAGCATGTCATGGGCACATGGTTGAGTGGTCAGAACAAGTGCTTTCTGACTATGCAACTCAGTTTGGTCATTTGTTAGGAATATGATTTCTAATTTGATAATATCAACCTGGGAAGGCAATCCCAGTGTGTGGTACCTTTGAAAAATGCCTGTAAGCCATTCCATGAGTTGACCCAAGCTTTGTGAGAAATTGGGTAGAAAGAACAGTTCTGTCAATGGCTGTCCTAAGCATAAAATCACAAGTCATTGTGACTGAGCCAGCATATATTTTGTGTATTTGGGCAGCAATCCCTCATTTATATGTTTCATAAAAGATGACAGAGAAGGTACTGTGATTAAGCTTTTTATTTAGTTCTTGTGTTCAAGCAAGTGTTTTCTTTTCTGGACACAGATTGTGTAGAAACTGTCCAAATGTTCAGTAATTTTGTTGAAGTTTTGAATATATATAATATTTTAGTCATTATAACGGATGATTTATTTTTTATTTTTTAACTATTTTATATGGGTTTGTGTATATTTTTTCTAGAGTTATAGGGATGTTTTATTTTCCAAACACAGTCAGTACATTGTGGCCATGTTCATAGTTAATATTATTTAGTGTTGGCCTTTTCTTTTTTATTATTAAGGCTTCCATTATTTTTAATCTTTTTTTACATGTGGATGAGGTTATTATGCTTTTATTTTCTAATAGTAATTTTCAGTTGGAGTCTGGTAACTTTATGTGTGTTTTTAAATGGGTTCTGATGGAGCTGTATATATTTTAAGCATCTGATGATTGATTGGTTTATAACTGTGAAAGTTTTAGTTACACAGGTGTTTGGCATGTTTTTACAAAGAGTAAAAAACAAACAAACTAATATTTACACTGTATATGGCTTATCTAGAAGACATTGAACACTGTATTTAATCAAAGTTAGCCGGCTAAATTATATTTCAGTTGAATGATTAATAATTGGTAATCATTCACTTAAACTTTAAATATTTTTTCATCATAAATATCACTGTGACCAATGATGTTCTGTCCATTGGGTATTTTATTGTATTGAGCTGGGTGTGGGTAAATGTTTCTTAGTTGAGATGCCAGATTGGTGAAGTTTTTTATAGAAAAAGACAATTTTGCAGTATAAATATCCTGGAAAAATATTGTTTAAGATAGCCATGCTGCTTATACAGGAATTGAGGAAATCAACTACAGGGTATACTCTAAAAAATTTTGGAAGTCAAATCCATTGTATTTTAAAAAGATCAAGAAAAACAAATTTAAACAGTCTTGTGTCTTCAGTATTTGCTGCATAGTAATGTAATAATGTTTAATTGTAATGAACATATATACCTGCGTCTACTGATTTTACACCATTCAGGGAATGGCAGTTTGTTTTATACTGCTTAAGTAAAGGATTACCTAATAATTTATATTGGGTATGTACTATTACTTTTGGAAAAGGTATAAAATCCATCTTCTTTTCCAATGAGCTGAGTTATATTCTTGGCTTTAACCAGTATAGAGATATATACATTTATAAAAACCAATTTGGAGAGGGTTGGGTTCTTAAATTTGAAAACTTTATCCAAAAGGAATTGTTTTTTGTATTTCATAAATGCAGTAGATGTGGTAAATTAACCCTAAGGGGTTTGCAGAAAAAAGGCAATATAATATATATATATATATATATATATATATATATATATATATATATATATATTATCATGAATAGTGACAGTTTTTTTCATTGTATTACAGCAGAATTTTAAAACTAGACATCTGAATGCTGAAATTAGGACTGAAACTTTGTTGATTTATTTGGTGTCAGTCAAGTTTTACCATAAAAATATCATCATTCAGCAAATAGAAACAAACATATCCAAATTTTACATGAATGTAAACAAACACCAAGTTATTTGATGTCTAATTCATTTTACTGAAAAATTTTCCATTAATGCAGGTGGCTTATTTCTCATAAGAAAATCAACTGAAATATATTTTTCTTTGACTTAAAAAAATTCATCCAAAGACAGTACTTAAAACATTTTATCACAGTTCCTCAGTGTGAATATACATCCAAATTAAAAGTGTGGACTGAGACCTGAAACAGTGTGTGTGTGTATATATATATATATATATATTTATATATATTTAGAAGAGAAATTTATAAGGATTGTTTTAAATTTTTGTTTCTGTAAAATTTGGAAAAGATCTCATTGACTGAACAGAATTAAGAGAAATTAGCCTGAATCTTAAAAAAATTTTAAATACATAAAATTCTGCTAAAAACATACTCTTTTGAGATAGACAGTCATCGAACTCAACAAATAACAATGAAAATTTTCAATATATTCATATTATTCAATTTCTTCATTTTATATTATGAAATATAAATCCAGAAAAATGCCAAATAAGAAAAAATTTAAATCAATGATGGTACAAAAACAAAATTTTTTAAAACTTTAATTTGATTGCATAATAATTTTCTGTACATACATACATTAATATATTAATTAGAAGGAAGTTTATCTATCTATATATATATATATTATTTATTATAATTTTTTCATATAGACAGAACAGTGAAAAAAATTATAACACTTAGTTTTTTAACTCTACTAGATTTATTGAGCCCTCTTTTGAATTAATGTTGTGAACATTATGAATTTATATATTATTTTCATTTCTCATTACATTTGTATATATATATATATATATATATATATATATATATATATAAATATATAATGACAATTAGAACATACACACAAAAGAAAATCAAACCTAAGAGCAATAATAAGAAATTCCAACTAATGCATAAATTAATTAATTAAATCAAACTTAGTATAAAAATAAAAAGAAATTGGAAAGTAAAGTTAATTTTTGAAACATCTTAAGATGATGAGGTGATTGAACAATTACAAAAGAGAAATCAAGGAAGTTCCAGAGTTGAGGAGCGCTGAATATTTATCAATCAGCAAAATGACAAATTTTCATATATATAATATATAAATATATATATATATAAAATATATATAGAAATATGTATGACATATGCGTGTGTATTCCTTTTGTTTTCTGAGTAATTAGGAGAAACCCTCATTATGTCTGACATGCTTTAGATATCTCAGTGAGTTCTAAAGAACATCAGATTTAAAACAAAATGAAAAAATTGGCTCATTTTCAAAAAAAGAATTAGTTTTGACATATTTTTCTTTAAGATTTCTCAAATATTCAGGCCAGTAGATGAAAATAATAAATATACTATTTAATAAATAAATGGAATATCTACTCAAATATGAGTATCCATTAAAAAAAATGTTTAAGTAATAAAATCTGTCAGATTAATAAATAAAAAAAAAAATATTTCTTAAGAAATTGCTATATATATATATGTGTGTGTATGGACAAATGTGTGTGTGTGTGTGTCAAATTTAAATTTATTTTTAATTTATTTTATTTTTAAAAATTTTTGATGGATTTCAAGAAGCTCAGTTTTTTAATTGAACAGTATTTTTTATTCAACTAAATCTACTGGACTGAATATTTGAGAAATCTTGTCAGAAAATATGCATCCCTTGGGGAATTATCATTGTATCTGACATGCCTAACTCCTCAGCCATGAAGGACTTATGGTCAAACAAAGCCAGAATAAAAAAAAGAAAAATTTTTTTTCAATCAATTTTTGAAAAAATCCATATCTACTCTCAAATGACAAATTTAAACAAAATTTTATTTATTTTTATCAAGTGGATTAAATCCAAAATATTGCTATTTTTAATTTTTGTTTTTAAATGGTATTTTTGATGGATACTCATATTTGTGTAGAAGCTATGCTTTTTAATTAAACAATATTTTTTATCCAGCTACATCTACCAGCCTGAATATTCAAGAAATCTTGTATATATATTTTCTAATAAACATAATGAATTTTTTTATTTATTAATCTCACAGATTTTTAACACTTTAAACATTATTTTTAGTGGATGCACATATTTGAGGAAATGCTCTGTTCATTCATTAAACAGTGATAATAATTAAAAAAAATAATGGGGAATCTACTCAAAAGTGAGTATCCACTGAAAATAACCTTTAAAGTTATAAATATACAGGGTGCGATGGATAAATTGTCATCTAAATTATGCAAACGTGAAAATAACACAGACATCATATTTTAACACATATGCAGCGTGCGATGGATAAATTGTCAAAAAATTATAAAAAATTGAAAATAACAATGACATCAAATTTTAACACAAATTAGCAAAAATGGATATTTGTCATCTAAAACAGAACAAAAAAAAATAACATTGAAACATCTCATTTTAACAGATATACAGGATTATCTATGGAAAATTGTCATTTTTTAAAATTATGCAAAAGTGAAAATATTTATTTGACAAAAAATTTTAACACATATGCAATGGTGCAATTCTAATAAATTGTCATCAAAATTACAAAAAAATAAAAAATAACATTGACATCCATTTTCTAACAGATGTACAGGGTGTGATGGTTAAATTGTAATCTAAATTATAAAAATGAAAATAATATATGAAATATATTTTAATATTTATATATATAAGGGTGCGATGGATAAATTGTCGTCTAAATTACGCAAAAGGAAAATAACACTGACATCTCATTTTAACAGATATATTTAGCAAAAATTACAAAAAATATCGTGAAATACTAAAGAGTAAATTTATTCAATAAAATCGCCATTGGCTTCAAATTATAGAAGACTTCTGAATCTCCTGCAACTCTTCTGGGCGATCTCCTTATTTAAGTTGGTGAATGTTGCCATAATCCTTGCTTTCAGTTCATCTTTGGTGTTGCGAGGAGTTTTGTTGGTCTCTTGCTCAACTGCTCCCCACACAAAATAATGAAGGAGATTGCAGTGTGGGGAGTTAGATGGCCAGATCTAAGAGGTGATGTGGTTGCAGAAATTATCTGACAGCCATGACTGGGTTCTCCTGCTTGTGTGGCATAGTGCAGATTCCTGTTGCCAGATATAGGGTGTTCCAGCAGCCACCCTCTTGACCCAAGGGCAGCACTACCTCCTCAAGGCACTTGATGTAGGCCTCCATCAACAAAGTCTGAGGCCCTATGGGAAGATGAATGGTGGCATAAGGTTGCCATCACTAGTGATCACTCCAAGCACCTTCGTAATCACCATTAAACTCATCCAACTCTTTTCGAATCCTCTGCACTATTCTTAGATTGATACCCAAACGCTCTGAAATGTTCATATTGGAGCTTCAGGCATGAATGGCAAGCAATACAGCATACTGTTTTCAAATTTCTGGTGGAGTGAATTGCGATATGGTGCTCTCTTTCTCACAGATGATGCCCAACTGGCCCTACTATACTGTGCAGTCAACAAAATCAAAATAAACAACATGTATGCATGAAATGAAAAATATATAATATAAAATGGCCACAATATACCCATCACAACCGATATATATATATATATATTTTTGAAAGGTTATAGGTTTTACCAATAAATAAAAATATTATATTTTAAGTAGAAACCACAATCGTTATTTTTTTTGATAATATTGGATTTTTAAAAAATATATATTTTCTTTATTAATAAAAAAAAAATCCACATTACAACCAAAAACGTTTGTAGTTTTTTCTTTTTTTTAATATATATATATATATATATATATAAGTTATAAAAGAACTTGGTAATCCGTATGGGTAATCCCAAGAAGGATGATGAAAAACTTCAATAAAAATCCAGATAAATTATTTAAAAAAATGAAAAAAAGAAAAAAATATTTTCATATTGTACAATATATTTTTAATTGATGGATCAAATAGAGAAAAAAAAGAATGAAATGAAAAGAAAAAAAAATTTCATTTTTCCAAGATTTCATTTTGAGGAAGTTTTTTTGATGATCCGCGTCCAAAAAAATGCTCTGGTGAAATAAATTATTATAAAATTGTCTTAGAAAGTGTTCTTTTTTTCTTTTAATATATATATATATATATAGAGATATATATATATATATATATATATAGATAGAAGAGTGTAGGCTTTTGAAAATTCTGAATAATTTTTTATTCTCTTTGAAAATAACATTCATCTGTGAAGAGCCATTAAAAAACATAAAGAATAAAATGTGTTAAACAATCTGACAATTTATGATTAGTCCAGATTTAACCAGAGAATAAAATTGGACTAATCATAGATTTAAACCTCAGAATTTTAGGACATGCATTTTTGAGTAGATTAAATGAAGAAGAGGAAATATATTGAGAAAACATTCAAACTTCTACACTACTCAACTATTTCATATTTCAACACTAAAAACACAAGCTCACAAAATCCAGAGGCAAAAACCAGGTCCTCCCCAAAATTACACAAAATTCATAATCTTGCCCTACAACACCCTTTTGACTAAATTTGCAAACAAATTAGCCATTTTTAACAAGAAGGATCATTGCCATATGTTGTGCAAGAAGACAATCAGGGTTATAATCAGGAAGAAAAATAAACCAAACCTCATTTCAAATGCTGGAATTTATCAGATAAAGTATCTACAGTGCAAAACCATTTATGTAGGGGAGACATCACATGATCTAAAGACCTGGATCTATGAACACAAGAGAGACTTGTATTTAAACAGGCATTCTAACTTTCTCATCTTACATCAAAATGACATTGAACCTAACTTTGATTCCACTAATGCCAGCCTAAATAAAAAAGAAAATAATCCTTTGAAAATATATTTATAGCATTACTACCAACCATAAACACTTGTTTGAAAGATTACATCATATTACCATCTTTCTACAGATCCATTATTCATGAAGCTAACTTATGTCTATCTAATACATAAAATAATAAAAATTTGCAAATCCTTTTCAAAATATATGCATGAGAAATCCAAACTAAACCATGATTTTTACAATATCTTGATGTGTCTCACTGACCCACACAAAGGTGATGGCAACAGACATTCCCCACACTGACATAAACAAGGCTGACATCTGTAGAAATACCTCACACACACACTTATACACTCACATGAATTATTGTTACTGTCCAACATATACCTAGACACACAAGCATTTCTTTACATACATACTCTTACATTATCACACATTTTAATGTCCGAAATGTTCCTCATACATATTTATATATTTTCTATTGTGTTTATACATGTGACACATATCTTACCAATAAGATCTAACAAAAATCTTAATATGCAAGTACTCTGTCTCTTTACTTTTTTCATTTCTATCTCAGTCTCTGACGAAGCTTTGTTGGAACATTATTATTATAAATAAATAAAATTAAAATAATAATAATAATATTGAAAATTGTAAATAAAATAAAACAATAACATAAAAACATTGAATAAAATAAATTAAATAAAAAAATAAAAATATTTCCAGCATGCAACAAAAACAGTTCCTGCCAGAAATACAGACATCCTGCCAAAAGACATTAAATTCAACCTCTTTGCCACGAACCTTGATACGGGCAACACATGTCCAACTTATCTCTGTGATATGGCTTGTAATAATATGAAGTAATGTCTTTCTCTCATTACACATACCATGAAACAATTATAACCTAAAAAATACAAACACCAATACACAAAAAAATATAAATAAATTGTATGAAATTAACATACAATTTACCATGCTTTCCTGTTATTTTATTTCCTGTCAAGTATGCTTTTATCTCTGGGAACACAAGGTTAATTTCTGCTGCTTTGATATGAGTGACCACACCACTTTAAAAAAATTAAAACATGTTAGATTGAGATATGTTTCCTACTTGTTCTTTATTTTATCATATATATATATATATATATATATATATATTATTATGAAATGGACAAAGTTTGACAATTATTTTAAGAACATTTTATATTTATACATTCTTTTTTTAAAGGAACAAATATTTAATAAAATGTGTTTGTTAATAAATTTTATTAACAATTTAATGGAAAATGTATTAAAAGATTTTTTCAAAAAAAAAAAATTATCTATCTAACAGTAATTAAAAAAAGTTTATTTATCCTATATGGAATTATCATATAGCCTGACGTTCATTTTTAATGATTTTAACTAAAACAGAGGATAAATGGTTAGCAAAGGTCAATTTTACTGTTTTTAAATATTTTAAAATGATTTTTTATACGTACATTTTATTTGGATAGAAAATTTATTGATAATATAAATATTAAAAATACATCATCATATATGATGGTTCCATAAAATATACATTTGCATTCCTGTCAGAATAAAAATATTTTCTATGATAATTTTTCGGATATTCAGACCAGTAAATGTTGTTAAAACAGTTTATTAAAAAACAGAAACTTAAATATTTTTATCTATAAAAAAGAATGTATAAACATAAAAATTCTTTAAAATATTATGTATCCTAAAAAATTTGGATTTTTTTTATTTATTTACCCGACAGATTTTTATTACATGAACATTATTTTCATGGATACTCGTATTTGAGTAGATGCTCTGTTTATTTATTAAACAGTATATTTATTTTTGTCTAAAGGCCTGAATATTTGAAAAACTTTATTATTTCTCGATTATTTAGGCTAGTAGAAGAAAATAAATAAATATACTGTTTAATAAATATAGAGAGTGTCTACTCAAATATGGGTTTAATAAAATGTTTAAAAATAATATATATATATATATATATATATATATATATATATGGGCAGCAATCCCTCTTTTATACAACTTTCATTGAAAATGACTGACATTTTTATATAATTTATGTCCCAAGAAGAAAAAATTTCAAACACATGATAAATTATATTAAAAATTCAAAACCACAGAAATTTTTGTCAGTCATTTTCAATGAAACTTGCATATAAACATTTCATTTTAACATATTTTATTGTAACTTCTTGCTTGGCTCTTCATGGAAGATGAATATTATTTTTTAAGAGAGTAAGAAAATTATTCAGAATTTATGACATTATCTTTGTTTGATTGGGGCGTGGTGTCTTCTCTAACTTTTCATTAGTCAAATGATTTGATGGAATTTTCATGTAAGTTCTGAGATAATATATTTTTGATTTGGCACATGGAATAAATACATTTTCAACAAGAGACTTTATTTGAGAATCAGTTAATTTTGTTAAGGATTATTAAATATGAGCAAGGTTACCAAGTGTTGCCCAATTCCAATTTGTTTTTCAAATACATAAATAAATTGAGTCATTTTTTCTTTATAATCCGTTTTAATTTCTATGTGAGTTTATTAAATACCAGCAAGGTTACTCAGTTTTGCCTGCAGAAAATTAACTTCTTTCTTTTCATTACTGAAGATTAATATGAAACATTTTTTCAGTTATTGGTATGTATGCCAAGTTCTTTCAAAAATTTCAAATTGTCTTCTTCGGGGTGTAATTTTCTTATATATTAACAAGTACTAAAACAAAATATGTTTAGACCAAAAGATTTTTTTTAAATTTTTTATTTCATATTAATTTAGTTTGTTAAAAAAAATGCTGCTAGGGGACACTCCTCAAGTGTATACAGTGTAACCCGGATATAAGAGAGATTTTCTCTGGTCCCAAATTAGAGCCTGTGTTAATGTATATAAATAGACCAAACCCGGATATAAGAGACTTCTTCTCCAGTCCCGACAACTCTCTTATATCCAGGTTACACTGTATATAAGAAGTGACATTCTCTGTCATTCTCTTTTTCCTTTTTCACTTGAGGATGGTAAGATGTAGGTCAAACGAGGAAAATGCTTTCCCACTGGGGAATGTGCACACATCTTTCACTTCATTTTCTCTCGGACTTTCTCTTACACCAAACTACACACACATGCAAAAACAATTCACTAGTTTAAATGTTTTCTTCATTCATTTTCATTGTTTTGTAACATGCAACAATCTTCAATTGTCTATGTACACCTTTGTTTTGTTAATACATACATTATCGTTTGTTTATATAGTTTGATTGTTACCATGTTCATTTATTACTTAGACTCACATTCCGAGTCTGCCATTTTTGTTGTGTGAAATATATACCAGGAGTTCGATGTTTTTCAACTTAAACATAATCTGTGTACTCCTACAACAAAAGAAAATGAGTAACTTTTAAAAAAGCTGTTAATATTTACTCTGTAGCTCTTCTTTATAATTCTTAGTACATGTCCAAAGTTGTTAACATATTTGCCACCTTTTTTGTACCGAATTTCTTAAAAACTTCATCAAGATTCTATATCCTATTTTAAACAGATATAGCTGACATGGAAAACACATGGACAGACCTAAAACATTTAAATCTTTGACATTCAACCTATTATGAAGGATTGGATGAGGATTTGCCTTCGATTCATTTCAGAAAAACCTATATGAATTTCTTCTTTTCGAGCCATTCTGAAAATGAGATGAGGATTTATCTTTAATTTGATACAAAAAAGCTGAGAAAATATATCAACAACTTTCAGTGTAGTATCTGTGTTATGGGATCTTACCCATAATAATAATAATAATGGAATATTCCATACTTAATAAATACTGCACCTCAGGAGTAGGCAAGGAGTCAGTAGTTCAAGTCGAGTCAAGAGTCGAGTCAGAGACAGTCCGAAACAAAGTCACGTTCAGACGATTACTGCAAGACATTGGAATAGTGATACTGGTCGAGACTACATTGTTCTCTCTACTAAACCTGATTGTTCATCCTATCACTTCTACTTCTCTGTATATATTCCTGTTTGTAATATATCTGTGTTATTCCATACCTGTGTTCGCGTTCTTCTTTATTGGTTCTACTTTGGACTATCACCGTGATACAAGGAACCGGACCATAACTATCTGCTATAAATACTGTACATATTCATGTATCATGCAACCTTTGAAAACTTAATTTTGAAGCTAATTTGACTAAAGTAAATCCATAATTATCTATAATTTTGATTTTAATGTACAACTTATTTGAAAATTGGAACAATATAATAAAAATTAGTAAGACAGACACTGGTCAAATTTGACAAAAATTGTTTACATATGTCCTTTTGTTTTTTTGTTTTTAATGTCAGTACATTTCTACCTTAACTCTCAACTTTGTAAAACTCTTTGTATGCGTCTCTAGAGATTTCTTAATAGTTTAATATAAATATCACTTTCCATTTAATTTTTTTGGCTTATTTATTTTTACTCTTGAAAAGACTTTCATAACAAGGATAACAGGTGATGAGTCTTCGAACTCAAGATGTGTGTGAACTTAAAACTGTGCTGTCGAGGTTGTTGATATCCTGAAATTTTTCTTTTTGTCTTTTTTTTTTTTAAATACCACATTCCTTCAAGGTGTAAGTGATCATGACTCAACACAGATTTCACTTCTTTATAATTTGACTGGCTATAATACTAACCAAACATGCTTTATTTTGAATAAATTTGTGAATGCTTATTTTTTGCCTGATATCTGTTATATAGAAGAGAAGTTATTAAAAATTGTATGTACACATATTTGTATCTATCTGCCTAGTGTCTCATGGCACATACTGTATTTTATTGTGCATAATACAACTTGAGTATAATACTGAAGCTAAAAACAAGGAATAAATCATATACTTGAGTAATACAACCACATATTACAGTCATCTCTATGTAAATGTTTTTTGAAAAGTTGTACCATATTATCCTTTAAAATCTAAATGTCATACATATATTTCATTAAAATATTTAATTTTTCATGATATTAAAGATGACTAATGGACTGGATGTTTAGCCATTGCATGTTTCTTCAAATTTCCATTTCAAAACTTATTTTCAAATTTACAGACAAAGCGGCTAACTAGACATACCTAGTAATGCATTTCAGGTGTTAATTAATCTATTGAACTTTTCTGTTTGATATGACTTTATTATATTTCTATATATTAGTAAAATGCCCCTGAAAAATTAATTTGGTTGAGCACTTTGGAGAGAAAGCGCAAATTTGTAAACAGTGACTACTTCTGCTGATAATGCAAGACTCTCCTAGTGGATTGAGTCCTCTCAGTCACTGGCATGTTTATTTAAAAATAAATACACAAAACTACACCTTCCTCTCTATCGGGCATTAATAGATTAGGGGTTGAATCTCTGACTGATGCCAAATCAGCTGGGTTTTGATCCCGGCTTGAAGTGATTAGATGTCTAGCTACATTGATGAGTTGTGATACAGCAAAACTGTGGATGATGATTTATTAATAAACTATGAAAATAAAAAGCATTATCATTCATTAAGAATGAAAAGAAAAAGTTTTATAAAAAAAGGAACAAGAAAATCAAAATACAAACTGTATCTTGTGAGCAAAACTGTTCTAATTTTAAACATTACACTGATTCCCAAAGAACAAATAGTGCCATATATCAAATACCTTTTGTAAACAATTGTTATGAATACCTGTCTACTTTGTGTTTTATTATCTATTGTGCTAACCAAGTGATATGTCCCGGAAAGAGATATATTTGAATGAAGTAGCTAAGTGGTTTTGGCTACTATAACCAAGTAGAATACGGTAGCAGTAATCAACTGGTATGCGTCGTAGTCACAGGTAAATGTGTAAATCAATGGCGTAGTCCAATGGGTGTTGGTATAGACTTAGCTCTCAGACTAAGGCTCTTGACTCTCCTACACATCCATCGGTATTTATGACGGACACCAGCCAATCATATTCCAGTGAGGGGGAACAGAGGTGTATGCATATTCCATTATATCACCAAGTGTATTTGCAATCCTGCTGTTTCAAATAAGAGAATTTTAAAACTGAGTAAAAAATTCTGAAAATGTGCACTTGTGTATATATAGAACCCAGTGACATGCAGAGGTTTGGTGATGCTCATGGGCAACTCCTTGATTGTATGGCCCTAAGACTCAAGTAGGGGGCCTAATGTGAGAAAGGGAGACATTTTAAGTATGTAAAAACAGATGAAACATGAAATAAACACTTTATTCAAATTAAATATAAACTAAATTTTTATTTCATTCTTTGATTGAATGCCCTCTCAATATGGATGGCTGGGGCCATAGCACCTTCCGCACACCCTTCTACATGCTACTGATATGACCCCCACCATTTTTGCCTTTAATTTTTATTCAAAATTTTTTGTATTATGCACAAGAAAATATGGTAAGGTTGCCACAGAATGTTCCCACTCTGGCCTGTCCTCAGTTACCACTCATACCTCACCCCAGGATCACCGTCCCATTGCTTTCCTTTTCTATAGTCTTTCTTTCTGTATGAGGTTTCTGTAATTGAATTGTTTTACAGAGTGTGGTGATTAGCTCTACACCTAACCATTGTAACCTAAGGAATATTTTCCATTGGGGTTTTCCTTCCCTTAGACAACCACATGAGCCTGCACTACCCAGATTTGAAATCAGAATTTTCTTCCCACTAGGAAGTTTTACAGGTCCCTTGATTAACCAGTCCAGTCCAGTCTGTGATCACTCTCAGAGAGAGGAGACTGAGAGCCGGTCTTGCTATAGCACTGGTCATTTGCTCCTGTTCCACATTTGTCATACTGGAACACGCACATTTGCAGAAGTGCAACTATGGAATTCATTCGAGCCCTAGACATTTTATGGCAAACTTGGAAGCATAAGATTTCAAGGAGGGTGAATGTTTGTATAAATATATATAAGTATATATTATTACAGTTAGAAAGGTGGATCAATAAATCTGTAACCTGATATTTTATGAGCCAAAATTTAATCTGAAATTTTTCTACTTCATCACTGATATTATCCACTGAATTAAATGTATTGATAAGGAAAGAGATTATATTGAAAAATATTCTTTTTCTATGTGATTATGACTCTTCACAACTTCCTATTCCCTGTGGCCCTTAGCAGCATTTCTCTTTGCTCTTGCCATCCATTCACACAAACTCATCAAATAGGTTGCCTGCTGCCTTCCCTCATCTCTCTTACCTTCAGTATGTCTTGTGTGAGTTAAGTTTTCCAAACTCCCTCTCTTCATTATGTGTCGAAGAAATTCCAGCTCTTTATTTTTGATTCTGAATATAAGTGTTCTCTTTGTTGTCATTTTCTATAACACTTCCTTGTTCCATCCACAGAATTCTCATTATCCTTCTGCAGAACCACATTTCTCTTGCCTCAAGTTTCCTAACCATCTGTTATATGATTGTCCAACATTCACTGCCATACAATAGGACTGATATCACATAACAATTCAGTCCTCTTTTCTTGGTTTCTAATGAAATTTTCCTGTTCCTTAGTACATTGCTTAACTTTTGGAAGGCATTTTTTTTCTAAACTGTTGCATGTTTTGTTTTCACATTTTCTATTCCATTATAACTCTTCATAGATATTTAAAGTTCTGTACTTGTTTGATGTTGAAGCTATCTAAAAGTTGTTTTTTGTTGTGGTAGGGATTGTCTTTTCATCATCAGACAAGAAGTTCATTGATGTACTATGTTATAGTAAATGCAAGTAATAACATGGAATAGTCATACTGGTAGAATTTTTCAACTTTATTAAGCGAGCCAGTCCAAATAATTGTTCTCCTAGGACTTTTTATACAAGTTTAATAAATGTGCTGGCTTGGATATTAGTACCAGGAAATGTTTTGAAACATAATAAATGTGCAGTAGCAATTAAAAACCATAATGAGGAAAACTTAGAAAGAAAGAATTTAATGTTGCCAGCATTTGTACTTGGTATGCAAGAGTAAGTACATAAATACATACACAACACAAGAGTATGTATATAATATATACTTTAACTATTTTATCTAATGATTGTGTATATGTCAGTGTAATATAGCAACAACTCTAAGTAGAAGCTTTATTTGACTAATTCAGCTTTAGCACTGAAAATGTTTATTTTATTATAGTGGATGATTATAAGTGAAAGGGGAAATAGGATGTGCTTATTTTATTACTACAGTCAGTATATGTATTTGTGTGTGTCTCTGTGTGTGTATGTATGTATATACATATAAAATAAAGAACAAATAGGAAACATATATCAACCTAACATGTTTCACTTTTATTAAAGCTTTGTCAGAGATTGAGAGAAAATAGACAAAAAGATAGAAACTCTGGTATTTTCAATTTTGTTTTGGTCAATTCTCATTGGTCAGTCATGTATCACATCCATTAAAACCGTAGATAATCCTATATGTATGTAAGTTTGTGAAGATTCTTGTATGTTTAAGTGGGCATTGGATGGTAATGTATAGTCATAATTGTGCATGTGTGTCTGTGTAGTGGGAGTTCTAATGTCTTTACCTTTGTGCAATCAGTCAGTGCAGTGGGGTATCATATCATTCTAATTTATGGCTGATCTCTTTAAGTATGTATTCTTTGTATTAGACATAAGTTATAAGATATAAGAAAGATGGCAATGTAATGTAATGTTTTAGGCATGTGTTTATAGTTGGTAATAATGTTATTATTAAGTTTGCAATGTATTTTTCCTTTAAAGAATTATGTTCTTTTTTAATTAGGGTGGCATTAGTGAAATCAAATTTATGTCAAGCATCATTTCAATGCAAAACGACAGAGTTAGATTTTTTGTCCAAACACAAGTCTCTCTTCTGCTCATAGATCTGGGCTTTTAGATCATGTGATGTCACCCACATATAAACATTTTTGCATTGTAAACAATCTATTTGATAAATCTCAGCATTTGAATTGGTGTTGGGTTTATTTTTCTTCCTAATTATATCTCAAATTTTCTTGGAGGTGATGGTAATGATACTAGTATTAGAGATAGCTAATTTGTTTGCTAGTAAAAAGAGTGTTGGCAGGCAGGATTATGAATCTTGTGTAATTTTTCTTAGAATTTTTATTGTTAGTGTCTATTTTGGGCTTTGTTGATTTTGTAAGCTTGTTTTTAGCATTGTGGATAAAATGATGTAGGTAGTGGAGAAGTTTGAAAGTTTTCTCTTCTTCATTTAGGTATTCTGAGCTACATATCCTAAGGGCTCTGAAGTAGAATCCAATGATTAGTCCAGATTTTATTCTTTGGTTGTGGTAGGAATAGAATTTGATTCGAATGTTTTTGTTTGTGGGTTTACAAAAAACTTTAAACTCTAATTTCCTATTTGTTCTTTATTTTATCATCTAGTCAGATTCCAATCTGCATTTGATCTTTAACTCAGATATATATATATATATATATATATATATATAAAATATAAAAGGCTCAAACACTAATATTCCATGGTTATAATTTATTACATTGGAATCGTAATCATGATCAAGTTCATCAAACCTACAAATTCAAAAAATTGAATTTGTAGGTCTGATGAATTGGATCGGGATTACGATTCCAATGTAATAAATTATAACCATGGAATATTATTTTTTGAGCCTTTTATATTATATTCTTGCTCTGTCCTCGACGTTTAAGCTCTACCAAGATTCTATCCTCTTGAAATTTTATATATATATATATATATATATATATATATATATTGTCATCCACAGACAGACTGTTTTGCTGCATCACAGCTCATCAGTGTGGCTAGACATCTGGTTGCCTCTAGCTAGGATCGAAACCCAACTGAATTGGCGTCAGTTGGGGATTCTACCACTAAGCCACTGGTGCACGGCAGGGATGAATGTAAATTTAAGCGTATTTATTTTTAGATAAACACACAGTGACTGAGAAAACTCGATTCTTGCATTATTGACTACTAATATTATCTATCTATATATATATATATATATATATATATATATAGTGCTATGTCAACCTCTAAGATAATATTAAAAAAATTGTCACTTTTTTCCAGATAATCAACAAATCTTAATTAACCTACATATTCATTAAAAAAAAACTATATTAAACAAATTAAACTGCTTTCAAAATTTATATCAAACTGGAGTAAAAATATTAATTAAAAAATAAGACATGCAAAAGTAACTGAACCTTTACATTTACACTGTATTTTTGTTTTAAATTGTTGCCAGTGCAAATAATTTTTGTGCATTTGTAAAAATCAAAATAACACATGATCATTTTTTTGGTAAGCTGTGTATACTGCAGTCAACCAATGAACCTCATTGTATATGCAAAAGAGTGCGGTTAGAGAGTAAATTTAAAAAAAAAATATGCCAAGATCAAAAGAACTTTCTGAAGCTTTAAAAAAATCACATAGTTGAAGCCTGTAATTATGGAGAAGGTTACAAAAAGCTATCAAAATATTTGGGAGTGCATGTCTTGACCGTGCGACAAATTATTTATAAATAGAAGGCTTTTGGTATGATATCTAGTTCAGCAAGCCCAGGTAAATCCTGCACTAACCTTTGTAGTTTCCTAGGGCTGCCTGGAATCAATGTACATACATCTACAGTTCAACAGAAAGTGAATGAGCCAGTCTTTATTGCCGAATACCTAAAAAAAAAAAGCTGCTACTTATGAAAAAACACAAACAAGCTCAGCTCAACTATGTCAAAGTTTATATTGATAAGCTAGAAATGTTCTGACAAAAGGTTTTATTTTTAAATGGGACCAAACAAGAGCTTTTTAGAAGCAATGATAGGCAGCATGTCTGGTGAGCTCCTAATACAGCTTTTGAAGAGAAGAATTTGGTGCTAACAGTTAAACATATCGGCAACAGCATTATGATTTTGGGGTGCTTTGCTGCAGCTGGAACAGGCAAAATAGTACACATTAATGGCACAATGGACACTGCAAGATACCAAACAATTTTGAATGTAAGTGTCTTGCCCTTGGTTCAAATGTTGGGTTTAAGTCAGGGATGGATCTTTCAACAGTACAATGATCCAAAACATCAAAGCAAATCCACAAAAGAATAGGTTCAAAAAAAGAAATCTCAAATCTTGGAATGGCTGAGTCAAAGTCCTGATCTAAATCCAACTGAAAATCTGTGGTTCAATTTAAAGAATGTGGTACATGAAAGAAACTCAGGGAATATGAAGCAATTGTGGGAACTTTGCCAAGAAGAATAGCCAAAATTGACGCTCACTACTGCCAGAAACTTCTTAAAAATTATAGAAAAGGAGGAGTCACCCAATATTAAATGTAAGGGTTCCCCCTTACTTTTGCGTATCTTAATTTTTAATTAATATTTTTGTTCCAGCTTGATAAATATTTTTGAAAGTGGTTGAAATTTGTTTAATAATCGTATTTCTGAATTTATATATTTTAAGATATGTTGATTATCTGGAAAAAAAGAGAATTTTTTTTAATATTATCTTACGGATTCATTTGCCTTTGTGCATCACTGATATTTAAATAAAGTGTATTTTGACATCAAGAATTCTCTCAAACCCGTTTTGTGTAGTTAGGAAATTGTTTTTTTAATTTCAGGGTTCTCACATTTGATAGTATCAATTTCAAGTCACTCAAGGTGAAGTCATAGAAATGATCAACTGAAATTTATATATATATATATATATATATATATATGTGTGTGTGTGTGTGTGTGTGTATGTATGTATGTTATTCTTAAACACACTTCAATATATGCTTCCCTATGGGGGAATTAAATTAGAATTTAATACAGTTACATAACTACACATAGAATTATTGTTGAAAACGAAATGGAAAAACTTCCTGTGACATGTTTTTTCCTTTAGGACTTCATTGGACTAAAATAATGTTTATGTTGAATGTGCATGAAGGAGAGAGGATGCTGAAAATTTTAAATTTAAACAAATGTTCTTCTTTTTTAAAGATCTGTTTTGGGTATATAATCTAGTCTATTTCCTTTAGTTGCTTTTTCATTTTGTTTTTATCTTTTTTGTTATTAAATATCTCATATTGTGATAATAGATCTGCCAAAATTTCTCTAAAATTGTCCTTGATACATTATATATATATATATTATGAAATAGAAAATGTCCTACAATTATTTAAGACATTTTTTATGTTTATATGTTCTTTTTATAGATGCAATTATTTAAGTAAATGCTCTGTTTATAATAAACAGTATTAACAATATTTACCAGCCTGAATGTCTGAAAAATTTTCATAGAAAATATTCGCCCTCTGACAGGAATCGAACCTGTATCCTATACGGAACTGTCATATAGCCTGATGTGCCTTAACCAATTGGGCCACAAATCGACCTTGCTAACCAAATACTCCTCTGTGGTCCAAACTAAATAACACAGACAAAAAATTTACATAGGAGCCACAGAAAAAAAAAACTTTTAAAGAAAGATATTATAATCACAAAATATCATTTGAAAGAAAAAATACACAAACAATACAACCCTATAAAAATAGATATGTAGCCAAAAAGAAAACAATATTCCCACCAAAATCAAATGGGAATTTATAAAAAGAGTAGTCCCATACAGTATTATCAGCAAAAATTGGAAATTATGCTTAGAGGAAAAATGAGTAATAATTACTTTTAAAAACCAAAATAAACTCTTAAACAAGAAAACTGGGCAAATGTAGGCATATAAATAAATTCATACACGTTTCATTAAATAATATAGACAAGTGTTGTCTATTTATTTTATGTAAATTTTTTTCATAACATAAAATAAATAGACAACACTTGTCTATATTATTTAATGAAACGTGTATGAATGAAAAGATGCTGCCTAAATACACATAATATAAATAAATATTTACTAAGTACTAACTAAAAATAAACAAATAAATATAAACTTTAAAAAAATATAATACAAACTTTAAATAAATAAAAGAAACAAATATAATATAAACTTAATAAAAAAATATTAAAGTATGTACCTATGTGCAAGTGTGTACATGTAGACATGCACACACACAAACAAACACCAAAAAATGAACAAACCTAACACCCCATAATTAATACCTAAATATATAACAACAAGGCAAAAACAAATAAACTACGAGCCATTAAATAATAATAAAAATGAAACATTAAATAAACAATAGCTTATGATACAAGCATACACTTATTTTAATTACATACACTACTTAAAAATTACATATATATGCTTCGGTGCATAGGTGTGCAAGGGCATGTACTATATACATTTAAATATATATTGTTATTTTTAATTTATTTTGTTTAAATGTTCTTTTTGATGGATACTCATATTCAAGTAGAACTCTGTTTTTTAATTAAACAATATTATTTAATTAAAAAATATTTTTTTATCCAACTACATCTACCAGCCTGAATATTTGAGAATTTTTGTCAGAAAAATATGCGTCCTTTGGCAGGATTCGAACCTACATCCCCTATGGGGAACTGTCATTGGATCTGATATGCCTCTAACACTCAGTAACCCCTTCCATTTTAGCAGCTTTATTGCTTTGCTTGGGGTGAACTGATTAAAAATATTTATGATATCAGGATGTAGAAGAGACAAATATTTTAGGGGAGGTCAAAAAAATTTAGAATTTAGCCTTAAGTTATCAAAGGCCACTAGCATGGTTAGTGACAAGAACATTTAAAATGTCCAGTCCCTCCTTGCTTTGATAGTTTTTTTGTTTTTTTTTGTATTTCTTTCTTTATTGTATTTTGTTAAAATAAAACCTTGTAAAAAAATATTACAATTGGCAAAAATTTGTGGAGATCCAAGGCTGCTATGGCCTTGAATATTCTAGTTGTCAAATTTAAAATAACAAAAAAATAAAGTGACTAAAATCTGGCTAACTTTCAAGAAAATTTACTAACCCCTATTCTATATCATCCTCTGCATTACCACAAAATTTACTAACCCCCATTCTATATCATCCTCTGTATTACCACAAAATTCAAAACATTTTTTCTAACTTGAATACTGATGTGCTTGATTGTATGCAAGTTTAGAGAGTAACCTTGAAAACTTTAATTGAAAAGCAATCAGTTTGTGGCCTTTAAGTTTAAGGAAGACACCAGCTGGAGCAGGTTCTGAATTAATGACCAATTGTTCAAGATATTCTCTTGATTTCATGAAATTATTGGACATCTGTTGCTTCGTGGGAGTATTTGACTTTCTTCCGCACAAATAGAACAATTCGTATTAGTTTTTGTTTATGTACAAGCCAAAT
Organism: Acanthosepion pharaonis; assembly: GCA_903632075.3. Classification (NCBI taxonomy): domain Eukaryota; kingdom Metazoa; phylum Mollusca; class Cephalopoda; order Sepiida; family Sepiidae; genus Acanthosepion; species Acanthosepion pharaonis. The sequence continues at coordinate 66,522 of CAHIKZ030002192.1, forward strand.
ACCCATCCTACAAACAGAGGAAAGTTGTAATAGAAGTTTTCTTACCTCTTTAAAAAGTCTCTATAAACAATATTTTCAGTGAGACATCTATTTTCTAAAGTTCTTTTTCTCATTATGCTAATGGACCTTGCTACATAGAGCTGACCATGAGAGAAACATTTGATTAATCTTTCTAATGTTTATTTTAATAATAATATAAATTTATACAGTACACTTATTTTTTTCACTTGCTTAAATAATTTGGTATATTTTTAAGAAAATCTAATTAAACAGATTATTTTGACTTATTTAGATAATTCCATTATTTTTTTGCCCTTGTTTAATTTGTAGTAATGTGAAATATCAGATGACAACAATACTTATTATGAATGCTGTAGGTTTTCTAACTTACAACTTTATTTTGACAAGGCAGATATAAATTCTTTCTATACAAACATTGCTTATATTGGCAATTTGAATTAAAAATAAATAACAGAAGAAATATTTATGGAAATATACTATTAAAAATTATTATGAAAATTAAATATTACTACTAATACTGTAAACACTGTTTGCATAAAAGTCTGGTAAACATTTATGTGTCAATAATGATTATTTCCCTGACCTCCCTACTAAGGCAAGATGTGACACAAAATCTTTTTTTTTATGTGGGTGCCCATACATACATATCACAAGAATATCTCCAGCTGTAACTGACGAAATTGAAAATTAACCAAATACCTATCCTATAAACAGACAAAGTTGTAATAGAAGTTTTCTTACCTCTCTAAAAAGTTTGTATAAACAATATTTTCAGTGAGACATTTTCTAAAGTTCTTTTTGTCATAATGCTAAGTCCACTTGATTTTCCTACTCTAGACCTCACTACATAAAGCTGACCATAAGAGAAACATTTGAGTAATTTTCTAATGCTTGTAGTTATAATAATAATTAATTTAGCAAACCATTTTTTTTAATCATTTCATGCCAAACAAGGTAATAATACCACTAAGACATAATGAGAATGAAAGAGAATGAGAAGACTTTAGAGAGGAGAAAGGACAATAAAAGAACAGAACTCAGGAAGGCAAAAGATAGTGATGGATGTTGCATTTAAATTTTGGAAGATCGTGCGCAACAGGGAAGTAAGAAACTGGAAGAGAGTTCAACAGGTGAGAAGTGCAAGAAAAGCTATTATAATAGAAGTTAGGGTTACATCTACCTATCTCATCAGTAAAACAGTGAGACCTTGTTGCCAATCTAGTAGTACATTAAATTCACACAGTTGAGGTACCAAGGAAAAGAGCTCATCAGAAATATTTCCATGAAAATGTTTATAGAAAAGACAGAGTGAAGCCACATCAAACTGGTGGGAAAGTAACTGAAGTCAAGATGCCAGATTAGGTCTGATAACATTGCAGGCCTTTTTTTGGACTTTCAACAATCTTGAGATATACAGCAGAAGCCTAAGATCATATATGGCAGGAATATTTAATGCATGGATGAATGGTAGATTTATAAATGTGCAAGATGGATTCTGGTGAGAAAAATTGTCTTACACTTACAAGATATATTGAGGGACAAAGGAGAACAACAGATAACTTACCTAATCAATTTGTATTGAGCTACAAGGAACAGAAAGTTGTGGAGAGCCATGATCGCCCACATCCTGAAGGTACATGGCCCAAATGAAGAAGAATGAATAGACTTATTTTCAGAATCTCAAAATAAAGATAATATTATAAGTGGTTATTTTCTATTTTTTCTATTTGCTAAATTTTATTTCTTTTCAGTATCTGTCTATATTTCTGAGATGAGGCAAATGATAATGCATATCACTTATCAGTTATCTCCTGTTAATTCCACTCTCAAAGTTCTCCACTACCTTAACCAGGTATTGAACTGGATCTAATCAACACCTTTATCCACTGTTCCACGTGTCCTTAAGGACATCTGTGTATGAATTTCTGGGACTTATAAACTTAATGCTTCAGCAACCATTTTTACCAGTGCTCATATTGCAATTTTTGCTGTTAGCATTGCATGTTTTTTGTTTTTTTTACCAGAGCTCATATTGCAATTTTCGTTGTTATTATTGTTTTTCTCTGGCACTCCTTATTACTGGTTTCCATATCGTATTAATTTCTATGCTTGGTTGGCTCATTTCTTTTCTGCTTTAAGGTGTTAGAAATTATGATTTTATTTCTTTTAAAGAACATGCAAGTTTTTTAATAAGAATTTTAAAAATTAATCATGGAGTATTTTGTGAATTATTTTTAAGAATGCATTTTTTTATTTTAAAGAAGTGGTTATTTTGCTGAACAGAAATATTTTTCATGCATTTCAAAATTTTCAAAAATATTTAAAATACTCATTCTTTTTTACTTATTAAGGCATTTAAATTTAGTTATATTATTGCCATGAAACTCTACATAAAAAATTGATGTCATTCAAGTACTTATGATAATTATCTATCTTCTAACAAAATTAATATGACCTACATTATTTTCCTGTTGCAAAGTTTGACCTAATATTTATAAGGACTAACTGGTATAGCCTAGGTAAAAAATGAACTGAACTGGTATATAATATCAATCCTCCTTTATGGCAGTGAATGCTGAAAATCTTTACACATGAAAAAAGACTTGAAGCAACAGAAATGTGGTTCTACAGAAGGATGAAGTTCTAGAGACAATGTAAACAAAAAGGGAATTTATGCTTAATGTCAGAAAGAGAAAATCAAAATAATGAGGAAAGAATGTTTGGATAACTTGGTACTCACAAGTCAGATTGAAGACAAGAGGGTCAGAGAAAAACAACACATAACCTACCTGGTGAGCTTGACTAGTTTTTGAGGAAGGTTTTGCAGAAATAGCAAAAAGACAAAATCTACAAAGGACAGAAAATTGTGGAGAGCTGTGATCACCAATGTCCTAAAGGGACATGGCACATAGAAGAAGAACAAAGAAGAGGCAGCAAATGCAGTTAAGCAAGACAGCAGCAGCAGGCATATCAAGTTTAAGTCTAGCTTCAAGATTGTCAATAGCTTATTGAATTAAGACATTGGTTTATAAATTTAGTGACATTGTAATTGTGAGTTCAATCCCTGAGCTGCATAGTACAGACACTGTGGAAACAGGATGAGTAATAACTGAGCAGTATTAAATAAGAAAAAAAAAAGATATTTTTAGATATGGAAAGTGGAATGAGAACAAATTAAAATTAATTGAACGTTATCTGGATTAACAGATACCTGAAGAAGGTTGGAGAGAAGAACAGCCTAAATGTTATGATAATAGCAACAAAGATGAGAACATTAGTCCAAATGTAAATATATATATTGTTGTAACTTAGGGAAAGTTACTGAATAGAAAAATCACACAAAGGTTGGTAATGAACGATAATACTTAGGACAAGAACAACACATATAAGATTCACCAGCGGCGCGTAGAAGTAAATGGCTAGAAGTGAATCAAGTGAATCCCACAATGAATCTCCAACTGCAGGATATCTACCAACTTCCCCACATGGTCAGATGTGGCACAAGGCCAAATTTAATGTGGGGTATCCAAGCCTGTATGCTCAGCTAAAAATTCCCTGTAGACCCCATATAAAACATAGCCTCATCTGGGGATCCTCTCTGCTTGAAGGTAGAGAGTTTGACAAGCACAGCTGGAGATGAATTTTCAACTACAGACCAACATACAGTATTTACTACTGTATTTATGTGAATGGGGACCTACCCATTATTGCATTATTGTCCAGAAGTATGCTACAACATTATATATATATATATATATATATATATATATATAATAACAAAGATTGTATTTTGATAGAAAATGCTCAACCAGAGTAATTCTGATAATATTTTTAAGAAAGTAATCTTTGTGAATATAATGCTCAATATTAAGTGATAGAGTATTAATTGTAGTAAATAAAGTAAATTTTACCATTTATGACTGTCTTTACTCTGAGTTTCACAGAATTCGATCCATTTTCCAAGAGACTTGATAGTAAATTTATCACCAAATTTCCTGAAGAGGGGATGTATTTCTGTGAAACCCAAAGTAGAGACAGTTGTAGGATTAATCACAAATTTTTTAAAGTATATATATATATATATATATTTTTTTTTAAAGTGTGTGTGTGTATATATATATATATATATATTTTTAAAGTATATAAAGTATATATATTAATTTTTTTTAAGTATATATATATATATATATATATATATATATATATATATATATATATATATTACTTTTTTAATTTTTTAACTGAAGATATTATTTTTAAAAGAATGTTTGTAATATTATATCACTATCTCCATAACCTGATATGTTCAAGATATTCAAATGCAATATAGTTTATAAGCTGAATAATTTATCTCCTGACCTTGGACATTATTTAAGCAACACAACTTTGATTAAATTCTAAAGGATACTTTTTTCTTTATTTGCTATCAATATAACTAGCAGGGCTATCTGGTGCAGCCCTGGTTTTTATTAAAAAAAAAACATTCTTTGGAAATTATCTAATCGCAATAGCTATTCTACTTGGTGCATCTTGGATCTTCAAAAGCAAAAATATTTATAGGATTAAAAATTCACTTCTGATATCTCTGCAATTTAAATTTATGAATCTTTTGTTGTTTTTATTGAATATCTTCAATTTATTTTTAAAATAATTTTAAATTTTGTTCATAAACATGGCAATGTAATGGAAGAGCAAAATTTGTATTTTCTATTATAATCTACTCTGAACTAATTAAAAATGGTTAATGCTTTTCTTCCTGAGAAAATTAAAATTGTATGTTTTCATATGCAGTTTTCATGAGCTAAGTTAGAATGGAAATTAATTTGATTAAAATTATTTTATTATGACTTATTTTTTTAAGGATTCATCTGATGGGTAGGTAGAATTTTACAAAAAAATTATATATTTAATTGATATATACTAGTTTTAACCCATGAAAATTAATATTCTGATGAATTTTAATTCTTAAGTTAATAATTATGTAAGCTAATGGTGAGTTCTACAATAAAATATCTGTAGAAATTCCCCTATCACTTTGTTAAATATTTGAGCTTAACAACTTTAACAAAATATCATAACAATAATAAATATGAATGCTTGTTGTTATTTTAAGAAGTGGGTACAAATGAAAAGATTTGAAATAGACAACTGAAATAGCTGTTAAACACTTCGATCTTCCCTTCTTTTTTTCTTTCATTCATTCATTTTCTCACTGAAACCAAGTAGTGTTTTTCTTCTCATTCCACACAATCAAAGCTGAATAGTCCATTATTTATGAGGTATTAGCAGGGTGTAATGGTCATGCAAACTAATGAAGGTGAGACAAGCACATTTATAATGGGGTACTAAAAATACCTATGAAAATTTCAATTTTGCTATTTTAATTTTAATTCCTAAGTTAATGACTGAACAAGCTCCTTGCAAGTTCTGTGACAATAAAATATCATGCAAATTCTCCTATTGTATCAATAAATATTTGAGCTTAACAATTTTAACAAAATATTGCAACAATAACAACTATCATGTATATGAATGCTGTTCATTATTTAAAGAAATAAGAGCCTAAAAATGAAAAGATTGATTTGAAACATGTTTTTCCACTTCAATGAAGCAGCTATTAAACACAAATGCACTGCCACTATCTTCTTTCTTTTTCTTTCTTTCTTTTTCTCACTGAAATCAAACAGCATCTCTGATATGTCTTTTCCTTATTTCCTTGTAATCAAAGCAAAATAGTCCATTGTTTATATGTTATTAGCAGGGTGCAGTGTACATGCTAACTAAGGACGAGACAAGGAGAATTATATGCGATAAGACAATTTTTGAGATTTTACGACTCTCTTTCTTGAAATATATCAAATGATAAAAGGATTTCTTTATAAAGATTTAATTTTTGTTACATTTTCACTCATTAGCAATCAATAGCAACTTGAAACACAAAATTTTTAAATAAAAAAACAATTTTGATCGGCATTGCTTACTAGCATTGTTGAATCACAGCTTGAGTCTATAAAAAGCAAAGGAAATGAGATGAAAAAAATACAAGACAAGAAAAATTAATAATTGACAATGCTTCATCCAATGAATTTCAATGTTACAGAAAGGCCAAAGTTTTCTTGTAATGTTATTGTTGAGGTGTAGAAAAATGGAGTAAATATACAAAGCAACTTTTAAAGATTGCCAGATGCAATAATATATATGAAGAAGGCCAAATGTGTCAAAGAAACGTTTTTGATGATGCATAGTTATTAATGAAACTAACATAATATCTGAAGAAAACTGAGGAAATTATGATCTGAGAGGAGTTAAAAAAACAATAAAGATGAAGATAATTGTCTGAAAATTGTGGAACAATTGATCACCATAAGTTGTATGAAAATAAATAGTTGTGATTAGAAAACAATTTCACCACTTTACCACAGCTAAGAATCATGTATTTATTTCATGTTAAACAAATATTTTACAATTTCTGTCTGAATTTCTGGGATCAGGAGTTATTATTATTTACACTACATTCAAATTATTACCCTTATCTTTATTGTTATTATCACACCATTTTGACCATTGCACCCTCCGGCCTTCATTAGGTGCATGTTGACTAGGAAAGCTGTAAGCATGGTGGAATAATGGATAGTGGCTTGGATTGAGGAATCAGAGAGCCAATTTCAAATTCCATTACATTCATGTTTACCTTTGGGAAAAGTATGAATCTATATCTTCCTGACAGTTATGGGTAAATAGCAGAACAGATTAGGCTGTTTAGTCTTGGTTGGCAACCAGTCTAGAAGGAAAACTTTTAATTCATACCTGCCTTAAACAGAATGGATCATGCCATCGTAAAGTGTGTATACATGTGACTGGAGGACCACTTGTGAATTCAAATTCCCACTGAAACTACTACTATGCATTTTTATGTCCTTTGGATGCGGCAGATTCATTTGATGGAGCTGTCTCAAACGATCCTGGGTGAATGCTGTAACAAGTACAAGTAAGTGATCCTTAAGTGACCCAAAGAACCTACAGGGAATTCCAAATTTAACACTTTATTTAATCTATGGATGTAGAATATTATCATTCCACTGCCCATGCCTGAGGATATCTTCTCTGGTTCTTATTTTTAGTACTACTCATGTATTGCTCACTTTGCTTCCAATGAGTTCAGTTCAGGATTGAATTCACAATTACTGTCACCAAATTATGAACCAATACTTTATTTAAACTTTGTGAACCTTCTACAATGCTCAAGAGCCCCTTCCCAAGGAAAGAGTTACTCAATAAGGTATGTGATATAGAAGTAAGAGTAGGAAGTGAGGATAAGGAGGAAATATAACTGTTATTACCATACCTATGAACACTAATGGATATGTACCAATCCTCATAAATACATTGGACACTATTGTAAGTGGGGGTAATATGCTGCCTAAGTAGTTCACCACTAATAGTGGTTTACCTACTTCATGCTGTTGGTGGGTATTGTATTTTGTTGATGTTATAAAGATTACCATTTTCATTTCCGTCTGTTTTGCTTATTCCTCATTTGGCAACCCTTTCTAGGTTAAAACACCACAAAAATGCATTAGAATGCAATTTTACTATGAAAATACATTGGAAAGTGATTTTATTATGAAAATGCATTGGAAAGTTATTTTACGATGAAAATGCATTGGAAAGGGATTTTATGATGAAAATGCATTGGAAAGGGATGTTATGATGAAAATGCATTGGAAAGTAATTTTACTATGAAAATGCGTTGGAAAGGGATTTTACTATGAAAATGTATTGGAAAGGGATTTTATTATGAAAATGCATTGGAAAGGGATTTTACTATGAAAATGCATTGGAAAGGGATTTTACTATGAAAATGCATTGGAAAGGGATTTTATTATGAAAATGCATTGGAAAGGGATTTTACTATGAAAATGCATTGGAAAGGGATTTTACGATGAAAAGGCATTGGAAAGTGATTTTACTATGAAAATACATTGGAAAGGGATTTTATTATGAAAATGCATTGGAAAGGGATTTTATTATGAAAATGCATTGGAAAGTGATTTTATTATAAAAATGCACTGGAAAGTGATTTTACTATGAAAATGCATTGGAAAGGGATTTTATTATGAAAATGCATTGGAAAGGGATTTTACTATGAAAATGCAGTGGAAAGTGATTTTACGATGAAAAGGCATTGGAAAGTGATTTTACTGTGTTATTTACCATACCTATGAACACTAATGGATATGTTTCAATCCCCATAAATACGTTGGACACTATTGTAAGTGGGGGTAATATGCTGTCTAAGTAGTCCACCACTAGCAGTTATTTACTTACTTCAAACTGCTGGTGAGTATTGTATTTTGTTGATGTTATAAAGATTACCATTTCATTTCCAACCTCCGTTTTGCTTATTCCTCATTCAGTAAACTTTTCTAGGTTACAACAGTAACAATTGACTCTTGACTTGAAGAGGTCAAGATTGTAGCATTTGTGGAAGCATCTTTGGGGGAGTCTTTCATAAAGCAGCAGTTCTTGGAAGAAAGCTGAGTGGAAATTCTTCCTTACAGAAGGAATGAGATGTATGAGAAAATAGGATTGGTCAAGGTCTGAAATATCTGGGTTCAAAGAAAAGCGGATGTTCTAGTCAGCTTTGTTTGGTATGCTTTTCCAGAAATGACTACCCACTTCATCATTAGACATCCATATACCTGGGAAAAGAAAACTTCAATAAAAAAAAAAACTGATGACCTAAAGATATTGCTGCCATTGTCTCACCTTTATGACCCATAACAAGTATCATTATATTCAGGCATCCACCTATCTTGTGAAATGATGTTAGTATCTTGTTTGATAAAGATAGCCAGATATTGAAATTAGAGTAACTTCTTTAGGTTGAAGGCCTGAGTGATGGTGGCCTTGAAGTCTTTCCTCTTGCCTAAACTGATGAGATTCAAAGAAATGCAGAGAATTATGTTTTGCAGTTGACTTGGCTGCAGGAGGAGGTCAGTGTTGACAACCAATTGCATTAGAATCTCCACTAACTCTTTCCAAACCTTTTCTCTGTTTAGATATAGTTATAATGAATTTTCTATCTCCTAGACTGGATGCCACCCAAGGCAAGAGAGCTCAGTTTGTCTTGTTATTTAATCCAAAAGTGGAGAAAATAGAAAAAGGTATTAATGAACAAATCATACTCAGTCAGGATTTGAACCCCACATGCAAGAATAGAAACTGTTAGAGTAGAAGTGGTGCTTGTATCTAGCTAGTTCAACAGTAAAAGGGTGGGACCTACATGCCAATCTAGTAGCTTAAATTCATGTATTCAAGACACCAGGGAAAAAGCTCATCAGAACAATTACCATGAAAATATTTATAGAAAAAGACAGAAGCAAGAAAATGTGGAAAGTCTGAAGAAATGCCTGGTCAGGATCAATTACATTACAGATCCTTCTTTAGATTTTGTCAAGAATCTTGAGATGTACAACAAGAACACCAGACCAGATATAGCAACAGACCAGATATATCAATGCATGGATGAATGGTAGATTTATAAATGTGCAAGATGGACTCTGATGAGAAAAATTTTCTGGCACAGCACAGTCATTCAAATTTCCTTTCGGTAGATGTTGAGCTATAATTTATATTAAAAATAAATATACATTTTTTTTTCCTCAACAGTAGCACAATGCAATTGAAAAAGCTTGTCAAAGCAGTTACAATGAAAATATTTGTAGAAAAGACAGAGGGCAGCCATGTCATATCCATGAGAAAGTGACTGAAGTCGAGATGCCAAGTCAGGATCAATTACATTACAGATCCTTCTTTAAATTTTGTCAAGAATCTTGAGATGTACAACAAGAGCACCAGACCAGATATAGCAACAGTATTGAATGCATGGACGAATGGTAGATTTATAAATGTACAAAATGGATTCTAATGAGAAAAATTTTCTTACACAACCCAGTGAACCAACTTTCCTTGCAGTAAACCTAGCAATTGATTCAATATAATCACTCTAGGTTATGTCAGTGGAAAACATGAGGCAAGAATGAATGTTGGTCTTTTGGAGGTTAGCATCAGCTATACTAATGGTAGTCAGAAAATTTTTCCTAATTTCATTTTTTACTCTGATAACCTTTCTGATACCCACACATGCATATAAAAAACATTTGATTTAAAAGGTAGGTACAGTAATATGGCTTGGTTTAGTTTGTTTTATTTTATGGCATATCAACCTCAATAGGTTATTTAATGCCGACAAGATTTTTACAATAGATTCATATGAATAGAATATAGAATATGTATTTTTTGTGAGCAATCAGTTTGTAATTCAGATTTCATTGATGCATTTTTGTAAAGAGGGTTTTTGTTCAAAATCAAATGTGTTGCTGGTAATTTTTTTTTTCAAAAATATATTGCTGGTAATAATTTTTTTTCAATTGCTGATATTTTTACTAAAAATTCCTATTTTTACACTTTCATAGTGTTTTGACACCCGTTTGGAGTTAACTATTTACCCATAGGTGGGACCCTAACAGGTGCTACCACCCCTGGTCAGGGTGAACCTGGAAACAACTGCAATTAAGAGGTGATGCCACACACCTCAAAACAGCCTTGCTGCCAGATGTTGTTTATCGTCATACCTAGGTTGGATGGGGGTGAGGGGTCTTACCCCTCTACAGAGGTGCAATCAGCGTATTGTGAAGCCTCAGCCGATAGGGTGGATAGTAATATGCATACTACAGTCCACCTTAAAAATTTATTATGCATACCTGGAGGCTTTGTATGTATGATGACCAATAACAATGAGATCAGAATGACAGCTGAAAGACAATAATGCAGACTAAATTCTACATGCAGCTGGCTCAGGGATTATGTTACTTGATATTGCATCTAGAGACAACTGCATCATTGAAGAGGAATGAATGCAAAATACAGAAAAAAATGAGAACTGCGAATAGATTGCTTAAGCATACTGTCTACATAAGAAATCTGTTTTCTTCAAATATGCGGCATTCTACAACATAACCTCAAAGTTATGAACCTGAATTCTGATGTTGGTAACTAAAGTGATTGTAACTAAGCATGTAAAGCAGTACTTGCAGGTCTGTAATAAATGTACCCCTTGTTTTTTTTAAAAAAAAAAAAATTCCTTCCTCTCAACTTGATATCTAGGCTGAGGAGACAACCATTTACTCCTATTTCAATAGTAAGTCTGATCAGACTGATATGGTCAAATTGGTGGCTGATCTCAAAAACTGGGGTAAAAGATAGCTTCTTAATTTTAACTCTTTCAAAACAAAACTGCTCTCTATTAATAATCTAAAAGACCCCTTTCTGCCTTCCATCAGCAGGGTTGATGCTAAACTCTGGGAGAGTGACTTATTGTGCCTTCTAAGGCTAACATTCTCAGCTGACATGAAGTGGAAAGATTACAGTGAATCCATTGCTAGATCTACTGCTAAAAAAGTTGGTTCACTGTGTCATACTAGACAGTTTTTCTCTTCAGAATCTATCTTACATATTTATAAGTCTACCATTCATCCATGCCTCAAATATTGCTGTCACATATGGTCTGGTTCTCCCGCTATATATTTAGAGATTCTTGATAAAATCCAAAGAAGAATCAGCAATATTATTGGTCTTGACCTGGCGTTTTGGCTTCAGTCAATTTCCTACCACTATAAGGTTGTTTCCCTGTGCTTTTTCTATAAATACGTTCATGGTAATGTTTTGGATGAGCTTTGTCTATGGTACCTTGACTTTTATGAATTTAAGCACAGTACTAGATTGGCAGCAAGGTCTCATCAATTTACAGTTGAATTGGTTAGATGTAACCTTAAGTTCTATGCTAACAGTTTCTTTTCTTGCACTTCTCACTTGTTAAACTCTCTTCTGGCTTCTTGCTTTCCAGCCAACTTTAATGAAAAAAAAATTTAAATGCAATGTCAATCATTATCTACTGTCTTTTCTATTTACATTAAGAGAATTGTTCTCTCTTCTCAATAATGTTTTTTTTTTTCTTTATTCTTTGCTCAGTAAACCCTTTGTTCTTAGTGGCTTTATTGCCTTTATTGCTTGAAAAATAAAAATTATTTTATTTATTTTTTTGGAAAAAAAAAAAAAATAAAATATGTTTTGATGGCAAAAAAAAACATAAAAAATACCAAAAACAAATAAAACAATAATTATTTTAAATTACAATTATAATTTATCATTGATAATTATTAAAATGTCAAAAAATCAAATTAAAAATAAATATAAATATAAATTAAAATTGTAATTTATTTTTTTTCATTATTTAAAAAATAATTTAAAAATTAGAAAAGTTGATTTAATTTTTTTGGGAAATGGTTCTTCTGAACAATATCCTACTGAAGAAAAGCAGCGGATGTGCAGAAATCTAAGAAAAAACATAGAAAAACATTATTCTTTAGACATCTAAATAAATGAAAATTTGCATAATTTTACAAAAACTCTAAATTTTCTAATGAAATATCTAAAAAGTAAAAGTTTTTGAAAAACAACAAACTATAAATAAATTAAAATAGATTTCATTATAAATTTGGAAGACTTAATTTTAAAATGAATTTTACAAACAAAAATTTAAAAGATAGTACAAATTAAAAAAATATGCACCAAACTGAACAAATTAGTCTCAGTTCTTACTATAGGTCTATCAAACAATTAATATTAATATTTAGAGTTTTTAATTTAACCAATATAGATTTTTGTTTTAATTTTCCAAATTTTTTAGACACCAAATTTTCTTAAAAGGCATCAAGATGGAAAAAATGGAAAGATTAAATAAAAAAATAAATAAAAAAAACAATAATAAAAAATAAAAAAAAAAAGTTTAGAAAATATTTTTTCCATGATACTAAATAAAGGAACCAAAAATCATGATTATCCCAATTTGGTTTCATCAAATTTGAAAAAAAAATTTGCAAATAAATGAAATGAAAAAAACAAAAACAAATACATATATTTACTTATATTTTTTCCATTTTAGAACAATATAAAAATGTTAAATTGGAAAAATTGGGGAAAATTAGAAAATTTCCTTCATATCAAGTGACATTATTTTTTTTGAACTTAAATGAAATGAACCTTCCAAAAAATTATTGAATTTACCCAATGTTTTGCCAATTATTAAAATAAACAATTTAAAAAATAAACAAAAAAATAATAAAAATCTAAAAAATAATGTTTATTATTTTGTAAAATTTCAAAAAAAACAAAAAAATTTAATAAAATTTTTCTTTAAATATGTTTAGGTTTTATAAATTTTTATAAGAATAAATTTTTTAAAACAATAAGAATTGTTAATTAAAAGGTATTTAAAATAATAATGAAAACAGAAAGACATTTTTTTTACTAAATTAAAAAAAATTTTTAAAAAAGGTTAAAGATCCTGAATTTTTGAATAATAATATGGATCTTAAAAAAATTTTATCAAAAAAAAAAACAAAATGAGCTTTTAAATTATTTAAAAAAAAAACAAGTCTGTATTTAAAGAAGGTGAAAAAAGTAAATTTAAAAATTTTAAAAGGCAAAAGCAAATATTTTTTTCTTTAAAAAATTAGACATTGAATTCAGACAAGTATTGTAAAATTTGAATTGATTAAAGGCACAATTGAAAAAAAGCATCCAAATTGGTTAATCGGAAGATTGTTACATTTTTTTGGGACAATAACAGAAATACATTTAATATAAATTTTTTCATCCAGAAAGAAAAAAAAAATTAATTCATTACTTTAATTTTTTAAATAAACAATCAAAAAAATAATCCTATACATTTAACAAAATCATTTCAGTTACATTGGGAAGAATTGAAAAAAATATTTTTATAAAATTTCAAATTTTTTTTAAACTAAATTCAATTTAACTGAGAAAAATGCCATATTCTTGGGAGGATGAAATAATTATTTTTTTCAAAGATGGAAAAAGTAATAAAAAGAGAATTAACACAAATTTGAATTATTAATCAACAAATATTATCTTCAAATTTTAAAAAAATGAAAAAAATAAAATTAATTCTTAAAAAATTTTCCAAGATAAACAAAAAAAAAAATTATGAAAATAAAGTCCATAATGTTGATTATTTAAATTGTGAAAAAAAAACTATGTTTAAAAAACTTGAATATTTGAATATTGACTAAGTTAATAAAATTTTTATTGTAGATGGCACTGCAATCATTATATTGTCAAAATTTATATTTTTTATATTTTTAAGCCAAGAATTTCAATTTTTGAAAGCAAATATAAAAAAGAAATAATGTTAGTTTACATTTGTAAAAAAATTACTGAGCATGAAAATTTTTTGAGAAAAATTTAATTTTTTTTTAATCAATATTTTGAAAACCCAACATCAAATGAAATAAATATAATTTAAACAACATTCTTTTATTATTATATTTAAAAAATTTCATTTTGAATCCAGCAATAAATATATATTTGTTTAAACAGTTTTTTCTTTTTTAAGAGCATATTTTATATAAATGGCAACATTTATATTTTTTATTTTTATAATGAATTCCCCAAGTAAGGCAATAAAAAGTGAGGTTGAAAGAATAATTTTTAACTATAAATGGGAAAAAGGAATTCTTTTTAAAAAAAAAAAGAACAAAAAAAAACTAAAATGAAGATGATGATTGGTCATTAAGTCATATCAAATTTTTAAAAGATTTTAAAAAAAAAATAAAAAAGAATTATTTTTATTTGAACAATTTTAAGCAGTTAAAAGATCAATTGAAAAAATAAAATTTTAAAGAAAAATTTGAATCAAAAAAAAATTGTTTTTTTAGAAAAAATGATTACAATTTAAATTTAATTTAGTCAAATGATGAGACCTTTTTGAATATCAAATTATGCTTAAATTAATGAAATTGAAAAATTTTTTGGAAAGAAACATCATTAAATGAGAAAAAATAAGAAATTAAAGATTTGTGCAAAATCATGTTGATAAAAAGAATGTTTTAATTGTATCAAACATTATATAATTTAAAAGAAACTTTTTAATTAAAACAATTTAAAATGTTACATTTTTTTAAAATTTTAAAGAGTATTTAAATTGTGTTCTTTATAAAATTGAAATCAAAATTGAAAAACATTTAATTTTATTTATTTTGAGAAAAATATATTTTTATATATTTGCAGAGAATTTTATGCAAATTTTTTTTTTTTAAAAGAATTATTCTGAGAAAATGTTAGCAAGGTAGTAACCCATATAAAAAGACAAAGGGTTACAGGGGTGTGAAAGAATTAGAAGAAACAGAAACATTATTAATGAGCAGAAAAAGAAAAGAGCATTGTGGAGGAATTAAGAGATAGCAGATTGACATTGCATTTAAATTTTGAAAGATTAAAGTTGGGAGAAAGCATATGGAGCCAGAAGAGTTCCACAAGCAAGAAGTGTGAGAAAAGAAACTGTTAGCATAGAATTTTATGGCTACATCTAGCTAGCTCAACTGTAAATTGATGAGATCTTGATGCCAGTCTAGTATTGTGCTTAAATTCATAAAGTCTAGGTACCATAGCAAAGAGCTCATCCAAACAATTACCATGAAAGTATTTAAAAAAAAAAGACACAGAGAGGCAACCTTATGGTGGTGGGAAAGTGACTGAAGCCTGAGCCTGCCAGATCAGGACCAATAATATTGCTGATTCTTCTTTGGATCTTATCAAGGAGCTCAAGGTAAATAGCAGGGGCACTGGACCATATATGGCAGCAATATTCTAAGCATGGATGAATGGTAGACTTATAGATATGCAAGATAGATTCTGGAGAGAAAAATTGTCTTGCCTGACACAGTGAACCAACTTTCTTAGCAGCTGACCTAGCAATGGATTCAATATAGTCTTTCCACTTCATGTCAGCTGAGAATATTAGCCTGAGAAGGTGCAATGAGTCACTTTCTTGGAGGATAGCATCAGCCATGCTGATGGAAGGCAGAGAGGGGTCTCTCAGATGATTAATGGAGAGAAGTTTAGTTTTGGAGGCATTAAAATTGACAAGCCCATTTTTTGCCCCAGTTAATGATGGTCTTGAGGTTGTTTTGTACATCAGCTGCCATTTTGACCTTGTCTGACTGATCAGCCTTACTATTGAGGCAGGAGTAAATGGTAGTGTCATCAGCGTAGATGCCAAGTTGAGAACTGATGTCATTGGAAAGGTCATTAATGAAGATTAAAAACAGCATGGGATCAGTGATGGAGACCTGAGGGACACCATCGTTAGTACAAAAGGATGTAGATGAGTGGTTGTTCAGGACAACTTTCATTTCATGATTTGATAGGAATGAATGGATCAGTTCAAAAACATGCCTGGAGATACCATAGCTTTTCAGCCTGTGGACAAGACTTGAATACCAGAATCTGTCAGAGGCTTTTGAGATATCCAATGCTACATCTCAGGCTTCACTATTTTTATCTAAACCATGATAGATTTTTTTCTGCAATTATTGTTTGAACATCAGCAGTTGATCAGAAGAAATATAAGCTATATTGCTTGTCTGAGAAAAGGCCCTGTGACGAGGAATGATGAAACAATTCAGCATTGATTAGGGTCTCTAAGAGTTTCCCAGAGGCAAGAGGCTAATAGATGGATGGGTCAGATGGTTCACCAGAGTTCTTAAAAAACTGGAACAACAGATAATTTCTTCCAGTAAGCAGGAAAGCAGGAGGCAGTGAGGCATTTATTATACAGTTTAGAGAGAACAGGAGCCAGTTCAGGAGCACACTTCTTAATGACTATTACAGGGATACCATCAGGTCTACATGCGTTGTGGGGATCAAGGTTAGAGATGATAGCAGAAACCATGGAAGGTGTTATATGCATATCACTCAACAGAGAATCAGTTCTAAGTGGGAAGTTAGGCAGGGATACTCCAGATGAGTCAAGAGTAGAGTTTGAGGAGAATTTACAGGCAAAGCATTCAGCTTTATCAGCAGAGGATGATAACACCTCAAATTGATTGAAGAGGGGGGGAATAGAGACCTTGCACTTATTTAGTACCCTATTACAGAGATGCCAGTAATCACAGAGAGCCAAAGTTTTTAGAGGCTATGTGGTGCCTCATTCTCTCAGCAAAAACAGGGACTTAGCTCCTTTGAGGACTTGCTTACATTTGTTAAGAGCAGTAGCAAATAGGCACCCTGTTATGATGAGAGCTGTCATGCTGGTATAGCCTGAAAATAGTGGTTCCTGTGTGTGCTATGGTGGCCGAGCATGCTGGTGTGAACCATGGAGAGGATTGTGGTTTCACCTGGTATTTTGAGAAGGGATGAAAGTGTCCATGCTGGCTTTGACCCAAGAAAACCTCTCAGTGGTGCAATTTTTCAATTGGGAGGTTGAAGATGTCAGTCCAAGGTCATGTCACAAAGAAAATCCTGGAATGAGTCCCAATCAGCATGCTGGTAACAGAAAAAGGTCTTATGGATAGGGGGTTCCTGTTTAATGGATGCTTGGAAAGAGATATCAATAGCTACCACAGAGTGGTCTGAGTTACCAAGAGGGCAGTATTGTGAAGCTTGGCAAAGAGAGAGAGGAGGTAAGAAATAGATCCAATAGAGAAGCCTGTTGCTCGGTTTGGCTAGGGAAATCCATGATTTTAATGAGGGATTGGGCAATGGAAAAATGTAATGTCTGTATACTGGCAACATCAGTACTTTAGAATGTTTCAGCCATGTGTCATGGTGAGCATTAAAGTCAAAGAAGACAAAGATGTTTGCAGATGGATGGAGAGAAAGTGCCTTTTTCTATACTGTCAGCTATTGCATCTAATATACTGCAGTCTTTGGGAAGGGAATGATAAAAAAAAGAGATAGCTGACAGTTTAGTAGCGAAAGATGGAAGCACATGAAAGAGTAGTCAGCGACCTCAAGAGACAATACTTTGGTCATCGGTAGATTATCCTGGATGTAAACACCAAGACCATGCATGTGAATGCTGGAATCTTTTTGGCAAATACCCTGGAACCAAGAATTCATTGGTAGCAATGGAAGAATTCAAGTTGGTCTCAAAGATGGCAAAGATATCTGGTGATTTTTCCAGGAGAAAAGATTCTATGCTGCAGAATTTGGAATGGATACCATGAATATTGTAGAAAGAAAGATTGAGATGTTTTTAGGTGGTTTTTTTTTTTTTGTTTGGTTTATTTTTATTTTTTTTTTGTTGTGATTTCCATGAGATACATTTTGAAGAGAGAAAAAAAAGACCACCATAAATTGTCAATCATCAATCAATTAAAAAAACCAGTGTGTAGCTGAGAATAGAGCATAATGTGATCTCAGGGTTGCTCACAAGGAATACATGCAGGGACACCTACCCATGCGCAACAAGGCACTACAGATACCCCAAAATTATACAACTGATGATCAGAGCAGCCTCTCTAAATGCTACCAAAGAGTTTAGTCTCCTAACAATCAGTCGGAAGCAGTAGTTAGCAAACTGCCAACCTGGTACCTTCGTAATGGAAAGTCACAGCGACTGGTTAGTCTGATCACTAAAGAGTAAAAACAGTTAAATAATTGAGGCCATGGTAAGAGAAAAAAGAAAAAGATTTCTTAAAAATTTTTCAATCCTGAACAGGGAAGAAGGGATGAACCTCTACTCCTGTTCAGACATGGAAAGAGTGCAAACCAGATGATAGGTGAGTCTATCTACTTTAATTGACCTGTAAAAAAAAAAAAAATTGGGAAAGAATTCATGTTAAGTAATGGGTTAGTATTAGTTCTGATATTTAATACTACCAACTAAAAAATCAGAATTTAAAACTTAATTTTTCAGCATTGATAAATAATATTTCACAAAAGCATATTGTAAATTAAACAGGTTTTGGGAAAGGCTGAATTAATAAAAAATAAAAAATATATATATATATATATATATATATATACATATACACACACACATATATATATGTATACATGTCAAAGAAGCAAATATATAAGAGAAAATAAAACGATGAAGGAAGAAAAAAATTTTCAACATTCTGAAATATAATTTTTAAAAAAAATAAATAAACAACAAAAAGTTTAAATACAAGAAAATTAAAATAAATAATAATAAATGTGTTCATAAAGATGAATAGATACCAATATATTGTTAAGACTGGCAGAGTCCATCATAATGGTGGGAAATTGGGTGAATATCAGATCAAGAAAATTCAAAAACCAATATTCCAGATTATTTTTAGGAAAAATTAAATTTTTTCAAGCCAGTTTTGTTTTTTTGAATTTTTTGAAAATTTTTGAAACCAATTTTTACAAAAAAACCTTTTTTTTTTAAATATTTAAAATTCATTTATAAACCTTTGTTGGGGAAATCATTTTAATAAAATTTAGGAAATAATCATGATATAATTTAAAAAAATATAATATAGGGAATGAGCACTAATGTACAAGCAGATATTTTATGCAGAGATACCCACTTGCTGAAGGCGAATATTAACAGAAAATTAAAACAATGAAAGATATATATATATATTTTCTATAAAGTGGATTTTTGAAGTTCAATACACAAAAGAAAATTTCATTTGATTAAATAAACACAATTTATTTTAATATTTATATTAAATATTTGAAAGAGATCAAATATTGCTTAGTGTTGATCTGGTTGTCCATTTTTATATTTTAGATATGCTCTATCTCTGATATTGTTTTTCATTAAAATGCATAAAAATCTTAGCATATCTTAAAACAAAAATCAAATTTATTTTATCATATATCATCATTTTAAAGTTTTATATTATACAAGATAAAAAGAAATTTTTTTTTTATTGATCTGACTTTTTAATGATGATGGTGTTGATGAAGACTTAAATAAGATTGCAAGGAAAACTTTTGATGGCATTGATTGCATATTAATGTTGGTGGGGGAAATTTCAATTTTGTCGACTTTTTATGTAAATTATTTGACTACTTCCTTTTTTTTCTTCTGGGTTTGGTTCCGATGATAATGGAATATTTTCAGTTGGTATCTTAAATAGAAATATATGTTTAAAAAACTTAAATCAAGTCCAGTGTTCTTTCATTTCATTATTTTATTGTTATGGTCCAATATATATTAATCAAAATGATTTTTATGATCCAAGGTTAAAAAATCAAGGAAGAACAATTGATTTAAAACAAGTTTAGAATAACAGATATATCACAACAGAAATATAGTACAAAAGTTGAATATGTATAATTAAAAATATTGTCCATCTGGTTTTTTTGAACTAATATTGTCTTGACTCGTTAAATCTATCATTCATTATACCTCTTAATAGGCAAGTATTTATAAAATAATTAAAAGATTCCATTATGATTATAGGAATTAAGTTTTTAAAAAATAATAATATTTTTATATATATATATATAGCCATCATTCACAAACTTATATAGATATATATACAGACATGATGGTAACCATTATGCCATCTTACATGATGCAGGTGCATGTGCAAATATGATTATTTATGACAGATGTCATCATGATTCGAATCTGATAATGTTTTGGCATTGTTCAACGACTGATTATTCAGATTGTGTTTCATTCCCAGATCCATGTAACTTCAATGTAGTTGCAAAATATTTTTTAAGGAATATTTTTATGGTCATGTATGTTGGCTTGAGAAAGAATTATTTCTTTGCTCTTTTCTCAGGCCAACATAAATGACCATAAAAATTTGAAAAAATACTTAACCCATAACGTTTAAAAATTAAGAATATATTAATAAATAAATAAACAATTTAAAATATATAAAAAATAATAATTACTTATAAAATAAATCAATACGAACAACATTACTCACTTTCATCATTTTTTTTTTCTAGTTACATTTATAACATTACAAATGCAACTGACTATTAAAAGATGAAAAATTTGTGAATTTTGACATAATACTGGATTCTTTTTTTTGTTCAAATGTGTGAATTTGTTTTGCTCATGCTCAGTCTCGAAAGAACACTATATAAAATTCACTATATTTTATTCATAATGTTCGACATGTAAAAATTATTAAACTTTTTAACAAGGAAAATCTCACATTGATTTTAAAAATTGCCACAAATCATTGTTTATTTAGTTAAGATGGAATGATATATTATGATACATTTCTAATTAGTATTTATATACATTGTATTCATTTGCAATTTTTCTATTTAAATTGTTGTTGCAGCATACCTATGGACGATAATGGGTATGTCCCCATTCACATAAATACAGTAGTAAATACTGTATGTTGGTCAGCAGTTGGAGATTCATTGTGGAATTCACTCGACTCACTTCTAGCAGTTGATGACTTCTACATGCTGCTGGTGAATCTCATATGTGTTGTTCTTGTCCTAAGTATTATTGTTCATTACCAACCTTCATTTTATTATTCTATTCAGTAACCTTCCCTTGGTTACAACATTTTGGTGACAAAGATTACAATTGTTCACCTATATTGTTTATGATCCATTATTGTACATAATTACGTGACAATAAAATTTGTATTTTATATGAATATTGCCTTATAAAAATTGAGATGTAGTAGTGTAAGGGGCCCCATATCATAGATATAGATTCAGGTGGGAGGGGTTCCATGAGAACCCAGCACTGGACCTGCATATATACATTTATTTACAAAGCCTGATATAAATGTTACAAATTGTTGACAGTTTAAAAATGGTACAGTAAATATTTCTTGTGCAGTCTCAATCGACCAAGTAAAGAATTCCCTGTCGGAAACAGTAAAATATTTTTCTACTTTTTTGCATTGCCAGCAGCTGTGACTCTCTTTCTCAATATTGTCATGAAATTTTTAAGCTAGTCAATATAAAGCCTTTCTTATTTTTTCCCATGTTAAGGCAATTATATGCACGCAACATATGAGAAATGTTGTCTAGTATCAATTTTGCTTAGTTGTGCTTTTTTGTTTTTATTATTTTGTTACCAGGAGTAATGTTCATGACAAAAGAAACTTGTGAACATTTGACCATTAGCAGATCTGAACATGAAAACATGAACTAAATAACTCAGGGAATAATGAACAGCCATGAAGCTAAAAAACAAATGAAAAAAAGCAACAGAGATCACTGGTGACTGTTAGTGTCTTGCAAAACAAAATCATCATTTTTATTTGATAGTATTTGTTTATGGCAGTCAAAGAAATAAAAATAAAATAAGAAATAAAAGTTGATGAAAATGGAATTGTTTATTTCAGGAAATTACAAAAGACATTTCTAACAATTAAATAAGAGAAGAGTGAAAATGATGTAATGGAATAACCTGTCATTAAATAACAATTTTAACTATAGGTTTTACTTACCTATAAATATTGTAAGTCAACAGACTACAGAGACTAGCTGGAATCTGTTCAGCTAGACGGTTGAACTTTTGCCTCTGAGCAGAAAGGAAAAACGATATTAAATTGAATTTAAAGATTTTGTTTTTTGGCATTGATAAACCCAATCCTGTTTATGTGGGTTCTACAGGCATTTTTTGGCTAAGCCTAGGGACTTGGATGACCCATGTTAAACTTGGCCTTGTGCCACATCTACCGTCGTGGGGGAGGGCTAGTAAATACTGACTAGCTGGAATCTGTTGAGTATGACTCAGACTTATGTGAGAACTACCAACCTTCCAATAGTAGCACTAACTACTGGATTGACTTGTGACGACCTTGTGCAGAACTGTTACTTTATTCTTATTGTACTGGTTTTTTACAATAACCTTTACTTATTTTATCCACCTTGTTTTTCAAGTATATATTCCTATTAGCATGGAATATAACAGAAAAAATAATAACTATTATTAAAATGAATGTATCTCTTAGAGCAAAGAAACATGTCATTTGTTTTTGACTTCTTTTAAAAATATTATTCAGTATTTAATTTTGGGTTTAAATAATTAATTCCAAGAAATTTTGGTTTATGGTACATAAAATCCTATATTTTACAACCAATAGGTGAAACACAAAGTAAGAAATTCCCACACATAAATAAGATCAAAATCACTAAAACAAAAACTTTTGTACAAATCAGTAAAAAAAAATAGGTTCCAAAATTGAATAAGTGGTTTCTGAAATTTGATTGGACAGTACAGTCACATGCTATGCTTCCAACTATGTCTGTATGTTTGAACTCAAAAGAATTTGTTTTTGGGTGCAATCCTATTTTGTAAACCAAAAATCTTTCATTTGGAGTTAATCATGTAATCAGGATAACTATATAGACACTGATTTCAGGTGCAATAAAAATACACATAGCAAAGATGTTTTATTTGGATGCACTGATGACAAGTGGTTGAATCTGTTTCGTACCAACCAGAATTTCAAAATTTTTTTAACAACCTTTAGTGACAATTTACACACCATTCAAAGGAATATTCTTTTAACTCAAACAAATATCCATAGCCAAAAAAAAAGTTTTTTTGATTATCTATCTATATTAAAATTAATACATACACGTTTTAACAAAAAAAATTCACCCACACACATTCAGTCAGTGGCCACACATACACTCCATTAAAATGTGTTTCAGACACATGCACATATATACTTGCTTTATACTGACTAAGACATATGACTTTATGAACTACCCTTTAACAAATGGAAAATTTTGTCGAACGTTTGAACTTTGGTTGAACTTTTTTTGTATACCATGTAAAAACAAATGTTAATGTGTTCATAAATATATGATTATTTCAATTTGGTTTTCCATTTTGCATATTTAAAAAAAAATTTTTTTTTCAAATGTTTATATTGTATTTTTTTAAATGACACTTTGAAAATTTTAATTTTTCATTTTTAATTCTGGGTAGACAAAATAATTTTCACAGGTTGTTGCTTTATGAGTTTCCATATACTTGTATAACTCTTGGATTTTAATAATTTTTGTTTCTTAAAATTTTTTTTACATTTTTGTTAATGCTGTTAGTATATTTGAAAATGTTATTTATATATACCTTATATATAGGATAAATTTATATTTGATTACTTGATTTGAGTTTTGAATATCACATCACATCTCATTGATGAGAATTTGCTCATTTCAGTTATTTAAAACAACAGAAGTCCAAGATATGTCAGCCAGTTGCAAAAAAAAGCTGATCTTTTTCAGGTTCAACCAGTTAATGGTGTGCTTTGGAAGAAAGAGGAAATAACCTAGTCATCACTATTCTCCAAAGTTCACTATAAACATTAGCATATCTGATATCATAACACCTTAATGCAACACAAGAAAGGGCTAGACCAAAAAGAAAAAATTCTAAAAATGTGTTACATATAAAAACCTTTTATATACTACACTGATATACACACATATTTGCCATACAAAGATTTAATACAAAAAGGGATGTAGCTTAGAGCTTGTGATATGTCTTAGGTTTTTATTTAGGATGAATGGGAATTGTGACATACATCATGGTCAGCCAAACCACAACTGACCATTGCATTCGCCTCCAGTGTAAGTTAAACATCAACTGCCTCTTCTCACCAGTGGGATGTCATGTAACACACCAAGGCCCCTGAAAGCAAGATTATATATGTCCTATCAAAAGGGAGAGAATTGCTTTCTATATCCATATATTGTGGTCACTATTTTTAGCTTAACTAAAAGCAGTGGCAAGTCAACTTTTCACATGTAAATGACAGGTTAATATTATCTATAGAGCTAAAAGGAATAACTTTCAACACGTGAAGATATTTTCATGAATTTTTATATAACAATACAAGAGAGAAAATATATCAATGTGTATACAGGATAGCTGACAAGGAAGAAAAGAATTCAATACTTAGCTATCAGGAAATTGTGTGTGTGTGTGTGTGTGAGAGAGAGAGTAAAAGTTCAGTTTTCAGATGCCTCAGTTAAAGGAAGTTTTTTTCCCCAATGGGGACAAGTCTGATGTTTGCATGGCTATATTCTGAAAGAATGAGGGTCTATTGACCTACAATGCATTTAATAAAAAAGAAACATTATGCAAAATCTAGAAAGAGGATAAAACAATGACCAAAAAGTGTAATGGACAATTTAGTCATTTCATAATTGTAATTAACGAGATACAGAAGTTCACCTGAAAGACATGTTTATAAAACAATAGTGTAAACCAGTTTCCTGAATAAGGTAAGATGGGATCAAATGTGAGTTGTTTGGGCTACCATAAATAATCATCATTTCTAACAAATTACAATCTAATATCAATTAATTTTCAATATCAATAGCAAAATTAGGTAAAATTTTAGGATCACTTATTTTATGTCTATCTCTGTATATATGAGTGGTATATTGAGGGATACATAATTACCCTACAGGCATATCAGGAAGGACATCCACATAATTGGCATTAGATTGCTTATTTTCATGGACTGTTAGATGACGAGAAAATCCAACCTTCCCTTAGATGTTACATACAAGTTCAGATTGAGATCTCATTCTCTTTATGAAGCTTTAATAAAAGTGTAAAATTTTAGATTGATAAACATTTCCTATTTGTTCTTCATAAAGGGTGTTCCAATAACTTGGACCAATTTTAAATGTGAATTAAGTTTAAATGTCTAATGATTTTTTCCTTTTTCTTTCAGATTCAAAGTTTTTGGCAATTTCAACCATGGAAATATTAACAATTAAACAAAGTGTTAAAGTTTCAAGAATGCAATTGGAAAAATTGTCTGTGAATTCAAACAAACTGGGTCAGTGGCAGATGGGAAAACACCATTGCATGCTCGTTTACGTCATTCAACTGAAAACATTGCTGCATTTGAGAATTGTTAATAAAAATCCAGATGCCTCTATTTGTCATTATAGCAGGAATTTGAATCTCACCACAACAATGTTACATCATTTCTCGTGCACTCTGGTTGGTCGATTATGTTGAGGAATGATAAAAATGATGTGAAATATGCATAAAAATGCATTTCTGTTTGAACATCCATTTTCTAATAGGCTTTGATAATTTTTAACATATTGTTTGATTGTTAATCTTTCCATGGTTGAAATTGCAAAGACTTAAGTTGTTAAATCTGAAAAAAAAAAAAAAAAAATCATTAGACACTTAAACTTAATTCACATTTAAAATCGGTCTAAGTTATTGGAACACCCTTTATATGGCACACAACATATAAAGGTTTCAATTGTGTATCCTAAAGTGTAATAGGCTTCGATAACTTTAACATGTTGTTTGATTGTTAATCTTTCCAGGGTTGAAATTGCTAAAGACTTAAGTTGTTAAACCTGAAAGAAAAAGAAAACAAATCAGTAGATGCTTAAACTTAATTCACATTTAAAATCGATCTGAGTTATTGGAACATCTTTTATATAAAGGTGCATGTAGTGCAGCATTTATTGGTGCAAAAAATGAGACTAGCGTCTAGAGTTCAAATTTCAGCTGAGCCTTTTGTGTTTGCATTTACACTAATGCTCTTGGAAAGATATGAATCCATATCTTCTCCCATCCCACCAGCTCACAGGACAGACAGAGCTCTCTCTCTAGCTTTGGTTGGCAACCATTCTAGGAGAAAGAAAACTCTAAAAACTCAAAACTGGTTGGGCAAGGCCAGCAACTCCATCCCATGAAAGGTTACATGCTATAGAAACCTCAGTGGCAATACCTAGCATACCTTCAAGAATAGTACAAAGAACTTGTTGTTTCATTAATTCAATAAATTCCTCAGAAATATTTGCAGATAAATATGACAGATTCCCTTTTCCAGGATTTCCATACATTTTGAGGTGTTCTTCCAAGAAAGAGTTAAATTCACTCAGCAGATCTAGTATACCTAAATAGTTGCCTTTTTTTCTGATCCAATAATCTGATTTTCTCCATGAAATGGCAAACCTCTGAAGGCAAGAAAGCTAATTACAGAAACCACATGTGTCAATACTTTATGCCAATATTCCTGCTCTGAGCAATGTTACTCAAGTAATAAAGAATCTACACTTCCAATTTCTTTATAACTTATCAAATATACTGTCAGGCACTTTTGATGATGTTCTCCATTTTCATGTCCTATAATAACATTGAGATGCTTCTAGTCATTGAACCCCCACGTAGCAAAGAGAAATTCTTTCTTGGATAACATGTGATATACAAAGTAGTACAAACGATCTTGGGATGGTGAATAGAGTAGCCATTCATGTTTTACACATTTGCCATTCTACAGTTCATATTTGATAAATACTTTGCCTTCATATTCTCTATTCCAGCTTTTTTATACACTCTGCACAAGTTTGAAAGGTTACAGTCATGATTCTGACATGATGAGGGCTCGCTACAAATCCAGTAATCTATTGTGTTAGTATCATTAATGTTCCATAGTCCCAGATCTGTCTCTTGGACTGCAAACTCCTTTACTGTTATAGATTTGGGTATTTCCTTTTGTAAAATATCACCACTAGCAGCAACAGGCAATAATGGTATGCCTGCTGAAACTGGATGATTAGTAGCAGGAATAGATGTAAATGTGGGTGCTATATCTGAAGGAATGGTGCAAATGGCTGTCGTTGCACTTGTGTTTAGCCACAATATTAATTTTGGAAGTTTTCCTATTTTTTCCTTCTCCTCTTCTTCTGTCCTCCACTCAAAAGATTACATTTCATTTCTGCTGAAAGGGTTATTCACCTGGAAATATATATATCTTAAATATTTAGTATTTAGTCCCAGACTAGGATATAAGATTATATTATATAAGTATCCCTGCAACAAAACCTAAATATTTAAACATTTTGCTTCCATAATGAACATGTCCTTCTATTAATTGTATGAACAGTATTTATTCTTAATACAACTCTCTACTGTGTGCTGATTCCCAAAACTGCTAGACAATATCTAAATCTAGCTTAGTGGAATAGCTAGGATGTCTGGCACTGATCTAGCATCAACTATGTATAGGTCTCTACAAGACTACATTCAACACTTTTCTCAACTGTCACAATTAAAAAGCTTATCCATTCATATATTCACAAACTATCAATACCTGGTAATTAGTACTGCATCATAAATTCATAATCTCTATCTATAAAAGGCAGGATGTGTGTGTGTGTGTGTGTGTGTGTGTGTGTGTGTGTGTGTGTGTGTGTTCTTCCGATAATGCACCCCGCAATTTTGATGGATTTGCACCAAAACTTTTTTACATGCACATGCTTCAAGTTAGTGGAAAGGCCAAGACTGACTTTGCATTTCCCAACTCCCATCGATAGTGGAAATAAATGATTTTTTCATGCTTCTACGGCAATTTTCATGTAGTTTGCGGCCATTTTGTACTGGCCAGAGTGAGAGCCTATAGCTGGCTGCCCACGAATAGGCAGGAAGATTCTACTGGTAGTGATGAGAGCCAACAGCTGACTGACACGAATGTTAACTAGCATGCTGAAAAAAAAAAAAATCGATAGCTGCATTCATCACAAGTGGGAAAAATTTAAATAATGCATGGCACTTTATTCCAATTGGCTCATTTGCTTTTTAAACTCAACGTTGATTCTGATTCCGCAGAACTGGGTTGGGTGTGAAAAAGTATTTGTTGTTAACATTTTTTTTCATTCAGTTTTCCAGTTACGAGTCCTTTTTTAAAGCTGATCATTTTTTTGTTCATTTTGTTTAGTTTTTTTTTCAAAACAGATTTAATGTTTAGTATAGAGCTTAGAAAAAATTTGGAGTGTGAGATAGGCAAGAAGTAAGGCATGTAGCAATATCAGCATAGCAAAGGGCACTCCTTTAAAGGCAAGGAAGGGCAAAAATATTTTAAGTCAAGTCATAGTGATTGTTGTATGAATTGTACAATTTTTGAATCAAGTACGGGCAACGCCAGGCCATGCTGTTAGTAAATAATTACTACATGCTTACTGTACAAGTGTTCAATTTTGTGATTGAATCTCAAGTTCAGTCACTAATAATCTATGCATAACCCTAAACCTGAATTCATATACAATGTATAAATATATCCAATAATAATGACATTGCTATCAATAGTACTACAGTAGGTCTAATGTTACGTCTGCTTTTTTCATATTTGTATGAATGTTTAAATCAAAATATGTAGCTAGTTGCAATAACTCTGATTTTTTAATAAGTGAAATTCTTCATCCAAATTGGATGAAGAAATTCTTCAACAGAGAACAACATTTTTACACAAACACAATGTCAGTTTTATCAAAAATATCTGAAGAGAAATATGAATTACTTTCTTTGTTGTTGTTGTGAAATGAACATCGAATGATAAAATTATTTGTTTTAGTTATGACAGTTGAATTGCTGTTTTTGCTTTGAAATGATCAAAGCTGAGGATGAACCCCCATTTTGTCATTGTTACAACAACAAGAGAAGGTGAAAGAAAAGGAGAATAAAGAAATACTATCAATACTAAAGTTTTATAACAATAAAAGTAATTTATTTACAAAAGTAAAAATGTAAATGTATTGCAATTAAAGATTCAAAACAATATTGATTCAGTCTAGGGGAAATTTAAGAATTAAATCAAACCAGAGAAAAAATAAAAGATAATATTGTCTCCAACAGAAAGTCAACAGTAGTCTTGGTTAAAAATATCAAAAGATAGAAATGAGTTTTACTGGCAAGTCTGTGCTAGGACTGTTTGAAGACTGATCGTCAGGAGTCAGGGTCAGTTCTTTGATCTTTTCCATGATAATTTATAATGATAAATATTTTGCAAGTTTTTGAGAAATCATTCTGAACAAATAGAGACTGGTCAGGCCAAGGAAGTGGAAGCAATAGCACTTACCTTAAATTGTGAAAAATATTGCCCTTTTCACGATGTAAAACTGTCTGATAACCAAGAAGATAACTCAATGAGGGAAAAAAATAGAGAGATATCCTCTCTTTTTATACAACTTATGGTAACATGATCACATGACCACTGCAACTATAAAAGGTTAATACAGAAAATAATGTTTTTTTGTTAATAAGCATTTCTATAACCCAAGGTAAGTATACCACTTCCTTTCCCACCTGACCAAATCAATTTCTCCACAAAGTAAACTGAACTGGGAAGACAAACCAGCCCTTACATTTATATAGGTGGGCAGCCACTCTGAAGAAATCTGGCCCATGCATTAAAATGGCTCTGGGTATGGTTTCTTCATATCCTTCAATGTCTTTGCTTCAAAAAAACGCATTTGCTCTTTGTGCATAGAAAAAAAATTAGCATCAATGTTATTATAAATATCTATAATTTCTTCTTTTAATTCATCAATATTTTTAAAGATTTTGCCTTCCATTTTTCTGTTTCATTAAATACCATATATTTTCAATAGGGTAAATCAGGTGACTCTGTGGTGCCCAGTCTAATAGTTTTAATTTAATTTAAAAAAAAAAAAAACCTATGCTATGTATATTTTCTATTTTTGGAAATTTTGCAATCATAATCATTAGTATTTTAACCTGAAAATTTTATTTATAACCTTTTCATAGCAAATGTATACATCTTTCATATTTTGATATTTTTTAATAAATGTAAATTTCTGTACTTAATTAAATCATTCATATTTTTTTTTAACAAAATATTTAAAAATTTCCCTTTAAGACCTTCAAAATAAACATGAAAAAAAATCAAACATTCAAAAAATTTTAATAAAGACAAATATCTAAATATTTATTTTTATTATTGGATTATATTATAAAATTTATCTATTTATAACCATACTTTTTTTTAACACTATGGTAATAATTTCAATAATGTAATACTTGACAAATAAAATAGTTACCCAATTTATACAGTGTAACCCAGATTTATAAGAGAGTTGTCGGGACCGGAGAAGAAGTCTCTTATATCCGGGTCTCTCTTATATCCGGGTTTGGTCTATTTTATATACATTAACACAGGCTCTAATTTGGGACCAGAGAAAATCTCTCTTATATCCGGGTTTGGTCTATTATATACATTAACACAGGCTCTAATTTGGGACCAGAGAAAATCTTATATATCGGGTTTGGTCTATTTTATATACATTAACACAGGCTTAATTTGGGACCAGAGAAAAATCTCTCTTATATCCGGTTTGGTCTATTTTATATACATTAACACAGGCTCTAATTTGGGACCAGAGAAAATCTCTCTTATATCCGGGTTTGGTCTATTTTATATACATTAACATATGGGACCAGAGGGTTCTTATATCCGGGTTTGGTCTATTTTATATACATTAACACAGGCTCTAATTTGGGACCAGAGAAAATTCTCTTATATCCGGGTTTGGTCTATTTTATATACATTAACACAGGCTCTAATTTGGGACCATCTTGAAAATCTCTCTTATATCCGGTTTGGTCTATTTTATATACATTAACACAGGCTCTAATTTGGGACCAGAGAAAATCTCTTATATCGGGTTTGGTCTATTTTATATACATTAACACAGGCTCTAATTTGGGACCAGAGAAAATCTCTCTTATATCCGGGTTACACTGTATTTTTAAACTTTAGAAAATTTTTAATTAATCGGTAACTATAAAAAAATTCATTTTCAGTCATTATGTTTAAACTGAAGAATCTTTTACCGCACTAATCAAGTATTATGTATGCACTAATTGAATTTTGGTATGTAAAATTTTAGTGCACTAATCAAAAATGCATTAATTGAATGTGCTTGTACATCCTTCTACTTGCCTGAGGTGACCCAGGTTGCAAGGTAGGCTGGCATTTTAGCCATTTCTTTTATATATATATATATATATATATATATAAAAAACTGCAAAATAGCCTAAATAAACAATAATAAATGATGAGTTAAAAGTTAATCCTATACATTAACTATAAAATAACTGCATTCCAGCTTATAATTATTTCTACTTAACAGACTTTAGAACAATTTAAAATATAACCATTGCTGCCTATCCAATAACTGTTAGGATAACATAATAAACTGAAAATGCTCCATTGACCAATATATATGAATAGTTGTGCTACCATCAAAAACATGGCCTGAAGATTGTGTTCAAGCATGAAATAGATTGTCGCCATTCGGTGTTGACCTCATGTCGACTCTTAAACTTACTCATACACTCTCCCTGATATTGAGCACTTTTACTCATAAATATAGCATACGTTAAAAGTATATTTTTATTTTATATATATATATATATATATATATATATATGTACGAGGGTCATTCAATAAATAAGGTGAATTTTTCGGTATAAGGACTTCTAATACACATAGAAGCTTACTTTTTTTCTTTTGTTTTACTTCTTTTTCACATGGATTTAATTTCTTTTGCAGATTAAAAAAAAACTTTGAGAGCTTTGGTGATTAACAAAGATGGCCGACCAAGAAGCATGCTCCAGGATTGAACAGCGGTCAGTTATCAAGTTTTTGGTTGCTGAAGGGTGAAAACCAGTTGAAATTCATAGTATGGTGCCACATGTTTCAGCCAAAAAAATGTCTACAAGTGGGCTAAATTGTTTAAAGAAGGACGGAGCAGTGTTGAGGATGAAGACAGGCCTGGGAGGCCTACAGAAGTGAGGTCTCCTGAGGTGATCGAATCAGTCAATGACCTCATTCAGTCTAACAGAAGAACTACTGTGAACTGCTGAGGCAGGTTAAGAAAGACATAAAGAACAAACGCAGGGGTCATCAGTCAGAAGGAGTCATCTTGCATCATGATAATGCAAGGCCTCACACAGCAGCCCAAACAGTGCAGACCATCAACGAGCTGGGCTGGGAACTGCTCTCTCATCCCCCTTACAGCCCAGACCTTGCCCCTTCAGACTTTCACCTGTTTGGTCTCTTGAAAGCGTTCACGAGAGGCACGAAGTTTAAAAGTGACGATGAAGTCAAAAGTATTATGAGCGACTGGCTGAGACATCAGTCCAAATATTTTTATGCTGAGGGAATACGGAAGCTTGTGCACAGATGGGAAAAGTGTGTGACAGTGCTGGGAGACTATGTTGAAAAATAGAAAAAAAGTAAGATTCTATCTGTATTAGAAGTCCTTATGCTGAAAAATTCACCTTATTTATTGAATGACCCTCATATATATATATATATATATATATATATATATATATATATATATATATATATAAGGTTGTCACACATGAAATGATGCATATTTTTTGTTTAACAAAGTAACCTTCTTAGTACATAAAAAAAAATCTAGACTTATTCCTGACTCTTTTTCTTTCAATATATTGTTACTCATGATCACAATGAAACAATGTCAAGTAATCTTACTGTGTCTGTCTATATTTCTGAGATGAGGTATGATGTACATTAATTACATTATTCGGACTATTGTCCTCATCTTTTTCGCCATATCTATCACAATGTTTCAGCCGTTGTACGCTCCAGCCTTCTTCAGGTGGTTGGAATAATCTGTTTATACCTACAAATGTAACTGATATGTAAAGATAACAATAATGCATTATAAAAATAAATGTTTTCGTGTTGGGTGGTTATTAGCATGCTGGACTGGAGTTAAATTCTAACTGACACTGTTTGTGTTCATTTATTAATATCGTGACAAAAGTTATACAGTGTAACCCGGATATAAGAGAGTTGTCGGGACCAGAGAAGAAGTCTCTTATATCCGGGTTTCTCTTATATCCGGGTTTGGTCAATTTTATATACATTAACACAGGCTCTAATTTGGGACCAGAGAAAATCTCTCTTATATCCGGGTTTCTCTTATATCCGGGTTTGGTCAATTTTATATACATTAACACAGGCTCTAATTTGGGACCAGAGAAAATCTCTCTTATATCCGGGTTTCTCTTATATCCGGGTTTGGTCAATTTTATATACATTAACACAGGCTCTAATTTGGGACCAGAGAAAATCTCTCTTATATCCGGGTTTGGTCAATTTTATATACATTAACACAGGCTCTAATTTGGGACCAGAGAAAATCTCTTATATCCGGGTTTCTCTTATATCCGGGTTTGGTCAATTTTATATACATTAACACAGGCTCTAATTTGGGACCAGAGAAAATCTCTCTTATATCCGGGTTTTCTTATATCCGGGTTTGGTCAATTTTATATACATTAACACAGGCTCTAATTTGGGACCAGAGAAAATCTCTTATATCCGGGTTTCTCTTATATCCGGGTTTGGTCAATTTTATATACATTAACACAGGCTCTAATTTGGGACCAGAGAAAATCTCTCTTATATCCGGGTTTCTCTTATATCCGGGTTTGGTCAATTTTATATACATTAACACAGGCTCTAATTTGGGACCAGAGAAAATCTCTCTTATATCCGGGTTTCTCTTATATCCGGGTTACACTGTATATCCCCCTCTAACATCACTGACCCATCTCCAGATATTTTGATAAAAGAATTTTTGCTGACACCTTTTTTTCTTACTTGATCAAGGAGTAGCAGCAAAAATTTTTCACACCCATTTGTCAACCTCTTTCTTTGATGTCCTGTGTCTCTTCATTATGAGGTTCATAACTCTCCACAACTTCCTATCCTTATTAGTTCTTCAGTGAGTTATGTGCCATGTGTTATATATGCTTAGGCATTCATGTACCTTTCAATACATGACTGACATGGCTATTTTTTCCCGCAGTAGGTTGCCATTTCTTTTTGCAGGTGACCGGTTGTCATCCAAAGCTATAGAACCCGGTCTGTCCTGCTATGTTATGGTAATTTACCCACGCACGCATGGACTCTCCCAGCTATAAATCGGAGCAAGTACTGCCTTTTGGAGAGGGAAATTTCCAGCAGTCAGCTCTAAAAGTCAGACCGAACATTCTTGCTGTAACACTCTCATTTGTATATGTTTGTATTACTGTTTCTGTTAATATATTTGTTTAACTCAATTCCTCTCTTTGTGTCTTTATTTCTGGCCCTAACAAGGCCACAATTTGCTATTTACCCATAGCTGGGGGAGAAGAAGAGGATTCATATCTTTTCCAAGGGTATTAGCATGTAATTATGAATACAATGGATTTGACTGGAATTCAAACTCGGCTCTCCGATTCCTCAATCCAAGCCGCTATCCATTACTCCACCATTAGTTCTTAGAAAGTTCTAATCCCTGTTTTGACATCCATTTACACAAGCTCATTAGGTAGATTACTTGTTGCATTCCTCTGTCTCTCTTGCCTTCAATATGTCCTGTGAGTGTCAGATTCTCCAGGCCCTCTTTCCTCATTGTGTGTCCAAGAAATTTCAACAGTTTGTTTCTGATTCTAAGTACAAATGTCCTTTTTATTTCCATTTTCCTAAAAACTTCCTTCTGTAGAAGCACATTTTTGTCAGTTAAATAAAAGTGTGATTTGATGAGCTTAATTAACCAACTTGGATAACTTCTCATAGCTTCATTCTATAAATATAAAAGATATTGTGGTAGATTATTCAAAATGGTAATCATAATATTAGCTATTTCCTTATAAGGAAATATTTGACATTCATTGACTGAAAAACCAGTGCTACTCAAGTTATGTTTTTCTTTGCACTCTGGCCAATGAGCTGGGGTCAAAGTGTAGTATCCATTCTCTTCATTTCTAATGGTAACATTAGTCATTTCTATATAAGGAAACATTTAGCATTCATTGAGTGAACAGCCAGTGCTACTCGAGTTACACTTTTCTTCACTTCCTGGATATCAGGCTGGGATCAAAATGTAGTATCTGTTCTCCTTATCTCTAATGGTAATATAAGGAAACATTCAACATTAACTGACTGAGCAGCCAGTGCTACATTTGGTTGAAATTCATAAAATCTTTCTATGAAAATAATTTTTCAGGAAAACAGGTTTCTCAAGTCCACTAAGTTATTGCTCTTTCCAGTATATATGGGGGCTTACTTCTTAACCTTTTGTTTGAAATAATGTGAAATGTCAAGATTCTGATTATGTCACTATTCTCTGTTTGGAAGATATATATATATATATATATATATATATATATATATATTTTCACAGGGGTACAAAACAGACATATATTACGGTAAAACATATATTACTGTAAAAATGGTCATACCAAAAATAACGATTAGAAAAGACTGCTAAAATATTTTAGCAGTCCTCTCTGATCAAAGCAAAGATTGAGGACAAATTTGCAAGGGAAAGGTGAACAATTTAAATAGGTGTGTAAATCTGACAGGTTCAGTGATAGCTGAACATCTGATTAAAACCAACAGTGTACCCAATCTATTAATACAGACATGTTATCAGTGATAATTCTGAGTATTACTTGAAAGTTTTGGAATCAGTGTACATTAAATCCTGCCAGCCATCTCTTTGCAAGCAGGAGTAGTTGGTTAGCTTAAAGGTAATTAGTCTATAAATGTTATATTTTCTTTCCTTGTCTTTGGTTTGATATTTTTTAGTCACTGTGCACATTTCTTTCCTGAAAATCTAATATATATATATATATATACATATATATATATTTAAAAAGTTGGTTATTCATATATATATATATATATATATATATATATATATATATATATATATATATATATATATATACATACACATATATATATATATTTAAAAAATTACTGATATCCATAAAAATATATATATATATATATATAAAATATTTTAAATATTCATATATGTATGTATATATATATATATATATATATATATGCTATTCATTTATATATATGTATGTATATATATATATATATATATATTTAAATATTCATATATGTAATTCATATATATATATATATATATATATATATATATTATTATAAATATATATATATATATATATATATATAAAGATAAATATTCATATGTATAAAATATGTTTATATATATATATATGTATATATTATATATATATATATATATATATATATATATATATAAAAAGAAACTACAAACTTAATTTATAAGACACAAGTGTGTTGAAACAAAAAATATTTATTTTGTGATTTTATTTTATAACATTTATGTTCAATGCATATAAAATAATTATATATATATATATATATATAATTTATTTAATGACATTTACATCCATCATATATATATATATATATATATATATATTTAATAAAAAATATTTATATATATATATATATATATATATATATATTTAATTCACATAAATTTTATTAATATATATATAAATATAAATATATATATATATAAATTTTTCATTTATTTATTTATATATATATATATATATATATATATATATATATATATATATATATATATATATATATTTAATGGTTTAAAATATTCATTTAAAAACTTCTGTTCTCAATATTTGGTCTGAGGGCAAGGATTGATAAACTTAAGAATTTGTCATTTTTAATCATTGTTACTTTTTGGTATTACCATTTTTATGGTAATATATTTTTTGTTATATTTTTATGAATTGTCTTTTAATATATCCATTTTCATTGCACTAATATATACATATATATTTATGGACATTTCAAAATATTGACAATACCAAAAAAATTTGATTAATTATTTAAAACAAAAATTTGAAACCTCTAACTTCATAGTTAAAAATAGTAAATTGACTCTTAGAACAATGTAAATAGGGCAAATATTATTTATGAATTTAAATGGCCATTAAGGAATTGTATCAATCAAAATTTGTAAATAATTATATAGGCCATACTACGACATGTTTGACATAAAGAATTTTTTAACACCCTTATTGACCATATCTCAATTAGTTCTCATTTAAATATTCATGGAGACCTACCAGACACTATTTGTTTATTTTGTTAATTGACTACACTAATCATAATAGCATCATCTACATAAAAAAAAAGGCTAAAATTAATGGAAGCCTTATTAAAAAAAAAAAAAAACCAACACTTAATAATATCAACTAAAAAATGGACAAAATATCTTGACAATGTTTTAAAAAAAAAATGAAAACATTATATAAATACATACATGCAACAAACTACAAATAAATTATTTATTTGTTAAAATATTTCATCCCTTGAAAATGGCTAAATGTATAGCTGAAAGAACTCAGAAAAAAAGAACATTCAGACATTTTTATATAATTTATCATCTGAAGGAAAAAAATTATTAGATTGCATGAGAAATTGTATAAAAAAACTAAATCAAAAGCACCTTGTCTGTTGTATTCAATGAAATGTGCATGAAAGAAGGATTGATTGTTTAAATACACACACACATATATATATATATATATGTCTGTGTGTATATGTGTGTGCATTTGTAGGATGCATAATACTATCTGAAACAAAAGTGGAAAAGCTTATAAACAATGTGTTTCATCAATTTATGTACAGATGACAATATCAAACATTGTTGAGAATGAGAGACCCAATCAAAAAGTACTTGAAAAAAATAGAATAAAAACATGAACTTTGGAAGTTTATGTTTTTTTTAATTTGGATCAACATCCTATTGGAAAAATATATTTAGAAAGAAAAACAGTTTGATTTTTCTTGCTTAAAACAATATATATATATATATATATATATATATATATATATATATATATATATATATATAAAAACTTCAGTTGTAAATATGATTTTATAACTTGTTTCAAGAAATTTGCAATCATCTGACAAAGGTGATCTAATGATTATTGCAAAAGCATAAAACCTAGGGTTACAAACTCAATACCCATACATTTAAATATATTTATCTATTTTGATATTGATATTTCCACTAAATACTGTTATTTTATAATATACACATATATATATATATATATATATATATATAAAATATAGATGTTTGTGTATGTGTGTGTGTGTGTGTGTGTGTGTGTGTGTAATGAATACGGTGCCGCAATTTTCGATGGATTTGCATGAAAATTTACATGCACATGCTTCAAGTTAGCAGGAAGTCCAAGACTGACTTTGCATTTCCCAACTCCCATCGATAGTGGAAATAATCGATTTTTTTTCATGCTTCTACGGCAGTTTTCATGTAGTTTGCGGCCATTTTGTACTGGCCAGAGTGAGAGCCAATAGCTGGCTGCCACAAATAGGCAGGAAAATTTTATTGGCCAGCATGAGAGCCAACAGCTGACTGACACAAATGTTAACTAGCATGCTAAAAAAAAATGCAAAAAATCAATAGCTGCATTCGTCACAAGTGGGAAAAATTTAAATCTGCATGGCACTTTACTCCAATTGGCTCATTCGCTTGCTTAAACTCAACGTTGATTCTGATTCCGCAGAACTGGGTTGGGTGTGAAAAAGTATTTGTTGTTAACATTCTTTTTTCATTCGGTTTTCCCAGTTACGAGTCCTTTTTTAAAGCTGATCATTTTGTGTTCATTTTGTTTAGTTCTTTTTTTGTAACAGATTTAATGTTTAGTATAGAGCTTAGAAAAAAATTTGCAGTGTGAGATAGGCAAGAAGTAAGGCATGTAGCAACATCAGCATGGCAAAGGGCACTCCTTTAAAAGGCAAGGAAGGGCAAAAAAATATTTTAAGTCAAGTGATAGCGATTGCTTGTATGAGTCGTATGATTTTTGAATCAAGCACGGGCAATGCCGGGCCATGCTGCTAAGTATAAATATATACTATGACCTAAAAAGTAACTTGTCATAGTGAAAAGATGCAAATGTTTTCATTGTCCAATTAAACAGAAACAAGATTATAATCACGAGAATTTGCAATATCTTTACATTTTAAAGAGAAGCTATATAGATTTTGTAAATTTGAGGAACTTTAATTTAAGATTTAATTATTAAGGATGAATTGACATTCAATATACAAGTTCTGATTGATATTAAATGAATGATAGTGTGAGTGACTCAGACATAAGAAGATGAAATGAGATCAAGATCTTGTTATACTCTGTCACAATTAGATCACATTCTGATTCATTCTCATGCTGGCAGGATGTGAATACCATGAAGACAGAAAACAAAATAACAAAAGTTGTTTTCTGCCCATTAGGCTCAATGCATCACATCCGGTCTATGAAATGAAAAATATATTTTTTTTATTGCAATCATTTCTGCTAGAATTTGAGAAAAATATTGGGACTACCAGACCTGCTTAAAAGAAATATTTTAAGAATGACCAGGACAGCTGCTATTGCATGAAAAAACTCAAAACCATGACATCAAGATTTTCTTGATTTTTTGAACAATTCAGGGCACTAAATATTTCCACTGTTTTCATTGCCACCACTCAACATGACAGCACCTCTCAACAACCGTTACCACTTCCTGGCTTGACCAACCACCCTGGTTATCTATCCAGCTTCAACTTGAAACATCTCACTCAATTCCTCTTTCATCGATACCAAATCCTGTTGTCATCTTATTTACCTATAAACTTGCTTACAAGGCATTTCTTGAAATTCAACACAGCAATATTCTGATCCATAGAATAGGCCTACAAATTTTTTTGCCAATTTGATTTGGCCTACCTCGACTCATTTACAAGGCATTCCCTCATTTTACAGAACAGGCCTACCAAAACCACACCAATCCAACATCACACCGGTTCAACACTACAAGTCTACTAACTGACAAAATGACCTACCACTATAACCTCAATCAACCAAACATGCATCGACCATATCCTATGACCTTTTACTATGCTGACAAAGATTTGGGTCATATTCCTGATTTGTTTCCAAACCATATTTTTTATTCTGTATCTCTACCAACAATAAATGTTTTTTCAATCTAATCCTCATTATTTTTTTTCTCTCTACCAAATGCTTAAAAAGAAAAATAAATAAACTTCAAGTGAGAGAAAGGAAATGAATTAATAGAATTTTTTTGAGAACAACCAAATTTAAACCTTAATTTGGTTCAGGAAGGTGTACACCAAAATAAATAGGATTATACCTATGTGCATATGTTAAGTGGAAGAGATATAAAGTGAATAGTAAACTAAGAGACAGATAAGAATTTTACTACTGATCACATGTCGTAGATTCTGTTTAAAACAGAAGAAAATAATCTGCCTAAATATACATGTGTCTGTATGTATGTATGCATCTATGTATGTGCATAGAATTAAGAATGTGTACATGATTATCTAACACTTGAAGTTAACTGGCAAAAATAATTGCAGGAAATATTGCCACAAAAAATATAGAAAATGGAAAAAAATAACATACCAAGAAGAGACAATATCTAATTCCTCTTATCAAACTAAAAAAGTAAATTCACTATCTAAAAAAAAATTGAGATGTAAGTATTTTGAGAACACCTTTGAGATGCAATAAGTAATTTAAGTTATATAACTTATCTCTCAATTTTATTATAAATTATTAGTAAACTAAGTTTGTAAAGATTTAGACAGATGGTGAAAAATCTGGTTTCTTAGCTTTTAAAATTCTCACTTTAATCTTGAGGCAACAGAAACATGGTTCTACAGAAGGATGTTGAGAATCCCATGGATTGAACATATAATGAGGAAGCTTTAAGGAAAATGGAAACAAAAAGGACACTTATACTTAAAATCAGAAAGAGACAGTTGAAATTTCTAGAACACATAATGAGAAAAGAGGACCTAGAAAATCTGATACTCGCAAGACATGCTGAAGGCAAGAGGAAAGTGGCTAGTGCAAATGGATGGCTGAAATGTAGATCAGATATGAATCAGGATATGACAGCAGGATAACATAAAGAATAAGCAAAGTCTTTCTCATATGTTTTTTTATAGATATGTGTAATGGGTGTCCAGATAATTTAGTTGGAAAAATACAAGAAGTGTCTGGGATTTTCTTATCTCAAATGTTTCTTGAGGGCTAAGAGATAAATGTTACTATTATGACCTGAAAAGGAAAAGAAACCAAAACTTTCATTGGCACATGTGTTAATGACCTGACTGTCTGAACTGCTTGTCTGATTGTGAGAATGTCATATGTGTGTGTAAAGGAGAAAAGTGTGGTCGATTCTCATTGGTTTAGAATGAATGAATTAATGATAATTATAATTGTTATAGATACTAAAAAACTAAAATATTAACCAAAGAACTCAAGTCATATTCTTAAATAGCCATGTCAGGTTGAGACTCTTATGGTTATCATGTATAACACCCAGTTCGTTCAGAAATGTCTAAGCTATCAGTTACATACAACTCTGAGAAAATGAAATAAAATCTATAAATAAAATAATAATAATGATAATAATAATAATGAATAAAAAAAGTACATTTTCCCATAATGCTAGTAGTAAAGGAACTGGAAATATGATTACCCCACTTGGTTTCGTCAAATGCCATTAGGTGATCCTGGTTAAGTCTATAAAAAAGAAAACATTTCCTTCCTTTCTTTCTTCTCCTTGCTCCAAGATGTAGCACCACATGGTAATTACATTCCCACTGGAGAACATTAGTTTCCTCAGACTGCTGATGACTGAATTCTCTTTTCACTTTATAATGCATGAAATTCAAACATATTTTCCAAAACCTCCACCTATGCAGTAAATCAATCTTTACTTTTGTCACTTAAACTCAGTGCAAGGCTGACTTGAGCATAATCATTATACACTTGCTGACACTAACTTGTGAATCAAGAAAAAGAAAACAGACATACCATTATAACCATGCTTAAAACCTCCAACAATAAAAGTAAGTATGACTTTTCTTTGATTGTTCTAACTCTGCACAAGGCTCAGTTGAGCTTCATCATTAATATGATGCTTAAACTTACTTATCTTAATTTCTGGACCAAAAAAGAAAATGGACATACCCAAGAGACATTAAGAACTTTGTTTTACTACAGTTTATATAAAAAGAGAATAAACAGTTCATGGTAGAAACCTAGCTTTTGGTCTGGTTCTCCTTCAATTGTTTACATATGAATATGCACCCATCTAAAAGACACCAACATATAATCTTTTAAATTATATACAACCATTTTTCTCAGATCAATGATGAAAAATAGCATCAAGCAAATTAATCTTTTAGGTGTTAAAGAAGACCATTCTTCATCAGAACTCATAGACTGGTGCTGTCACAAATAAAGGACTTCATCAAATAACAAATACCACACCACTTGAAGACTTTCAACAGCAGCAACAACTAAAATTGATAGCACATGTAACTCAAAGAGAAACTAATTACATAATCAAGATGTTGATCTTTGACCTTACCTTGAACAAAAGTTTAGAAAGGAACCCCTCCCCCATCAACACTGGAAAGAGCTATAACAGTGAACATGAAAAAAGCTATTTTCCTGAGAAAATGTTTTAAGAGAAAGACTATAAATTTCAACCAACAGTAATGCTCTTTGGTCAATGAATGCTGAACCTTTCCTTATAAGCAAACGGCTAATCTTACCATTACTATTTGCTTCTTGCATTTATATTGATATGGAATTGACAACATACTTTTCCTTTTCTTACTCTTTGATTGTAACAGTGACATTTTTTTTATTGTTATCATGTTACTAGCTACCTATGATAAAACACTGATACCCCATAATATTAAATTCAAATTTTATTTTGTGATAAGGTCAAATTGGCAGCTGATCTAAAAAATGACCTTCAGTCTGTTGTTAACTGGGGTAATAAAATGGCTTTTGAGAGGGTTTGGCATGCTGGTCTTGTTCACAAGTTGAAAGGTTATGGTATTTTTGGACAAATTTTTGATTTAATTCAATCTTTCTTATCAAATTGCAAAATGAAAGTGGCCTTGAAAAGCCACTCTTCTAGATTTTTTTGCATTAATACAGGCATCCCCCAGGGCTCTATCCTTGGACCTACATTATTAATTAATTTTTATCAATGACCTTCTTGATGCTATCAGTTCTTGACTCTGTATCCATGCTGATGGCACAACTATTTACTCTTGTCTTAATGGTAACATTGATAAGTTTGATAA
The DNA here is from genome assembly GCA_903632075.3 of Acanthosepion pharaonis. Classification (NCBI taxonomy): domain Eukaryota; kingdom Metazoa; phylum Mollusca; class Cephalopoda; order Sepiida; family Sepiidae; genus Acanthosepion; species Acanthosepion pharaonis. Next base: position 110,237 of record CAHIKZ030002192.1, read on the forward strand.
GCTCAAATTAGCAGCTGATCTCAAAAATGACTTACAATCTGTTGTTAACTGGGGCAAAAAATGGCTTGTTAATTTTAATGCATCTAAAACAAAACTACTTTCTTTTAATTGTCTTACAGAACTATTTTTTGCCTTCCATCAGTATGGCTGATGCTAACCTCCAGAAGAGTGACCTTCTTGGGCTAACGTTTTACATGATGTGGAAAGATTATATTGAATCATTTGACAGGCCAGCTGCTAGGAAAGTTAGTTCACTGTGTCATTCTAGATAATTTTCCATACCCGAGGCTATCTTACATATTTATAAATATACCATTCATACATGCATTGAATATTGCTTTCACATATGGTCTGGTGTTTTTGCTACAAATCTAGAGATTTTTGATAAAATACAAAGAAGAATCTGCAATATTATCAGTCCTAACCTTACATATTATCTTCAGTCACTTTCCCACTGCTTTCCCTGTGCCCTTTCTATAAATATTTTCATTTTAAATATTCTAATGAACTTTCCTCTATGGTGCTTAGACTTTATTAATTTCAGTGCAGTACTAGATTGGCAGCTAGGCCTCATCATTTTCAAGTTGAAATTGCTAGCTGTTACCATAAGTTTCATTTTAACAGTTTCTTCTCTCACACTTTGTGCTTGTAGAGCTCAAATTTGATTTGTAGTGTCAAATTTGATGTTCAAGAATTTAAATGTAACATTTATCATCATCTTCTGTCTCTTTAATTCCTGTTCTTTTATTGTCTTCTCTCTTTAATAATTATTTTTTCTCATATTCTCTCAGTAACCACTTGCATCTTAGTGGCTTTATTGCCTTTATTGGAGATGAAATGATTTTTTCTACAGTCTCAACAAACATGCCATTGTTATAATTTTAATTAAATCTGTTCTCCTTTTATCACTTTGATTGCACAGTTTTCTTGTTTGTTTGTTTCCTCTTCAGAGAGTTTTATATTTTTAGTTCTTCCTTGTCTACATCTCATTAAACCAAACATAGATTTGTATAAAAAATGGTGTTAATTACTGAAAGTGTCTAAAGAAAATCACTTTAATTACCTGTTGTATCCCATGCTAGGAAACTTGTCAATTTACAGATCTAAGGACTATTTCTAAAACTTGTAACCTATTTTCATGAACATTGCTACTTTGATCTAAATAGACACACCTGTCCTCTTCACATACCTGGAAGAAGTTATCTTCTTTTTGTTTTTAGTAGTGTGTAACAGCCATATTTCTTTGACCTGTTTGCATTTTGTATCTTTCTTGACCAACCTATATGTATATGTTATGAATTTATTTACTTTGAATTAAGATTTTTTTAAAGAATCAAGGTATAAACTTTGGAAGTTGTAAATTAATAATGAAATATTATTTAACATCTCTTGAAAGTGCGCATTACAGAAAGTTTGTCATTTTAGAAAATGAAGTGAGGCTGGGTATAGTGTGCCTAGTCATTACTTTGTGATTTGAAGTATTTTAAGAAAATAATATTTTTTAAAAAGAACTGTTGATTAAAAGAAGCAAGTGTAACTTAAATTCAATATATTTAACACTGTATGTGTATATGAAAGTAAATAAATATATATGATGCAAACTTTTGCATCCACAAATAAATGCAAAGACTTAATATTAATAGAAAGAACAAAACAAGTGTCTAAGAAGTCATCTTTCTTTTTATGTGCCATGTCCCCTCAGGATGTAGGCAATCATGGCCCTCCACTTCCCCCTATTCTTTGTGGCTCTCAACAGGTTTTGTGTTTCAGCCAACTTCCCCAGACCATGCTCCGCCATCCACCTGGCCAAGCCAGCAACATAAGTCATGCGCTGCTTTTCCCCTGTCTCTTTTTCCCTCTACTCGTCCCATGAGTATTAGATTCTCCAGGCCCTTCTTTCTCATCATGTGTCCCAGAAATTTCATCTGCCTCTTCCTTATGTTAAGCATAAGCTTCCTCCTTGTTTGCATCCTCTCAAAGACCTCATTGTTTCTCACATGCTCAGTCCATGATATCCTCAGCATCCTTCTGTAGAACCACATCTCCGCTGCTTCAAGTCTCTTCTTCATCCTCGAGGATACCATCCAACATTCACTGCCGTATAGGAGGACAGATGTCATGTAGCAGCTCAGTACTCTTTTCTTTGTCACTATAGAAATCCTCCTGTTTTGCAGCTTCTGGAATGTATCCTTGGCCATCCCAATCCGTCTTCAGATCTCAGCATCACACATACCACCCTCTGTCAGAACACTTCCCATATACTTAAACTTCTGCACATGTTTGATTTTAGTGTCCCTGACCTGCAAATCGCATTTTGGGCTCATCCTTTTACTGATGTCCATGCGTTTTGTCTTCTTGTAGGTTATGGTTAGTCCTTTCTTCTTGCTCTCCCTTGCTACTTTCTGAAGGAGGTTTTGTAGTTTCTTTTCCATGTCTGCTATCAGTACTGTGTCATCTGCGTATCTTTTGTTGTTAAGGTTGTGGCCACCAAAGATGAATCCTGGTAGAATCTCCAGCTCCCTCAGAATTGCCTCACTGTATAGGTTGAATAAGTCAGGCAAGAAGACACATCCTTGCCTTATGCCTCTTTCTATTTTTGTATATTTGCTGAGCTCATTCTTGATGTGAATGCATGCCATTTGCTGCCAGTATATGTTCTTGGTTATTCCGATATCTTTCCCGAATATATCAAGGTTGCTGAGCAGTTCTAGCAGGAAGTCATAAATACATAAAAAGACTTGTTGTGCCCTGTTGGAACTCCCATTATTTAACTCAAACAGAAGTACTCATTTTGACATCCACAGCTTGTATGACAAAAACAAACTCAATGTCATCTGGCTCAATGCACCCACTTTTGGAATACTATCAAAAATATCAGTCATAAAATTTCTTTTCTGATCAATCAGAAAAGGCCCACAAAGTTTTTACAGCAGCCATTTCTGAGCCACTAACTATCCCAGGTTTCCACCAACCAGCCAGAGATTACTCCATGTTGTGTTTTCATTCTCATACACATCAGTGTGCACTGAAATCTAGGAAAGGGTCTGCTGCATGCTCACAAGGTAATGGAGATGAAAAATAAATGCTATGTCAAGAAATTTAAATTTTTTATTTAATGCTTTGCCTGTTCATATTAGTGTACAGGTAGTTTACATTGAGGACAACTTCTGCTATGTTGATCTCATATCAGCTCTTCCCTTTAACAACTACTTACCCATCTATGCATTCTGACATGTGCTTATCAATATGAATGAATATGTGACATTGGAACTATGCAATAGACAAGTCTGTCACCCATCAAGAGTGGACCAGAACTGACACCCATGATCCCAAGCATGATTGTTAATGTGGACCAGCACCTAAGAATAATTGATGTCCTGTTTGTTGTCAAAAAGCCCTCATCCACTACTTTACTCTTCCATTCCCTTTCAGTCAAAGTAAATGTTGCTTAGAAAACTAGACTTGAAAAATCCATTAACTATAAAGCAGAAACACTTGAGAGTGAGATAGAATGTCACCTTCCCCCTTTATGCATGTGTCATGACCCTAGTGTCACATAGATCATGATGGCCAAAGAATGGTTAATGTAATATACCATAAAAAGAAATACATTTATACATCCTATATCTCTTCACAATGTTAACAATCATTACTCTCCAGAGATTCCTTTTATTTATTATCTGAGAATTTCTCTACTTCCTTTCTTTCTGATGAATTGCCATCTTCTTGGGGTAGATAGTGGTGTGATTTCCCAATTCCATCTTTACAGAATAATGAAACAAAGTAAATTTATTTCTCTTCAAAATTACTACTTTATTTTTTCAATATAGTTATTGTTTTATGTTATTTGTTTTCCCAAAATTCTATGATGCTCCTAATTTTAACAATCATTTGTCAGTGTGTTAGGTAGATTCTGTTATGAAGACAAATGTATATATGTAATCAGGTATTTTGGTCATTGTCAAAGTGAAAGGTTTAGTAATGAACTGAGAATATGAAGAGACCATTAAAAAATGTGTATCAACTAAAATTCTTTCCTTCTCTTTCTTGCTGAACTTGAGATAATTTCACACAAGTTGTATATTAGCAAGTATATAGTAAAGAATCTCTTTTCTCTTACTGTACACTGAGTTGTCTTTTAGTTAAGCACTTTGGTTGACACCTAATAAATATCTTGTTTGAGGTATTGCTATTGATTTTGAATTCAGAATAATCCTTCTCTTGGACTGGTTACCTACCATATCTAGGGAGGCTAGTCTGCCTTGCAATTTAACTTTTACACATAGGTGGTGGGTGGAAGAGATAGATTTATATCTTTCCCAAGGGTATTTGCATGTAAGTGAATGTAATGAACTTTGTTGGAATTAAGACTAGGCTTTCTGATTTCTCATTCCAAAGGAATGTTCCAATAACTTGGACCAATTTTAAATGTGAATTAAGTTTAAGCATCTAATGATTTTTTCTTTTTCTTTCAGATTTGGTGGGCATTTGGGTGATATTATTTTTCACACATAATTGCCATGACTTAAATAACATGATCCAATAAAGAAATAAAGAAATTTTCACCAATAACACTGATTTATTTACTGCTGACTTTGATCTGTCTTAATGAAACACCCTTATATATAATCCGTCTTAATGAAACACCCTTTATATATGTTTTATGTTATATTTTTGAATACAGTTTGACAATTTCTGAAGTGGCATAAGGAACCGACCATTTATTCACAAGTCTGTTGAGAGCGATATTTGCCTATATCTATTGAATGGACCATGGCCTTAAAATATTTGATTTTGAGTTGAGTACGTGTATGAATGCAACCATTTATTTGTTTGGTCATAATTTTCCTTAATTTTCCAATAGTACCATAGTAAGTGGTCAACTAGTGAAGCTCAAGGTATGCTAGTAAGGTTAACGGTAATATAGGGTGTTCCAATAACTTGGACCGATTTTAAATGTGAATTAAATTTAAGCGTCTAATAATTTTTTTTTTCTTTTTCTTTCAGATTTAACAACTTAAGTCTTTGGCAGTTTCAACCATGGAAAGATTAACAATCAAACGTGTTAAAGCTATCAAAGCCTATTACAGAGTTTGAATGAGAAGTTTCCATAACAATTTTTATACTGTGGGATCTCTTTTCTACTACAATATTTGCAAATTTATGATTTTTTTCTTGAGAACTGCCATTTATGTTGATCCTATTTTTGTGTATTTTTTTTACATGGACCCAAAATTTTCATTCAATAGTTATGTTATTACATTTTGATTTTTTTAATCATTTCACTTCAAGCAAGGCAATAAAGCCACTAAAGCACAAGGGGTTACTGAATGTTAGAGAATATAAGAAAAAAAAACAAGGAGAAAAAACAATAAAACAACAAGGATTAAAAAGACAGTAGACAATGCATTTAAATTTTTGAAGATCAAACTTGACTGGTAAGCAAAAGCTGGAAGAGAGTACCACAAGTAAGAAGTATGATAGAAGAAATTTTTTGCATAGAAATTACAGTTATATCTAGCCATTTCAACATTAAAATGATGAGACCTTGCTGCCAATCTAGTACTGCACTTAAATTCATAAAGTCTAGGTACTGAAGAGAAAAATTCATCAGAACAATTACCAAGAAAGTATTTATAGAAAAGTCACACAAAAACTACGTTACAACAGTGGAAAAGTGACTGAAACTGAGATGCCAGGTAAAACATTGCAGATTCTTCTTTAAATTTCATCAAAAATTACTAAATATATAGCAGGAGCACCAAACCAGATGTAGTAGCAATATTCAATGCAAGGATGAATAATAGACTAATAAATAAAAGGTACAGTGGTGGGAAAGTGACAGAAGCTGAGATGCCAGGTCAGGACTAATAATATTGCAGATTCTTCTTTAAATTTTATCAAGAATTTCTAAATATAAAACAGGAGCACCAGATCAGATGTCGGAGTAATATTCAAAGCAAGGATGAATAATAGACTTAAAAATATGCAAGATAGATTCTGGCAAGAAAAATTTTCTAGCATGACACAAGGAACCAACTTTCCTGGTAGAAGTCCTAGCAATTAAATCATTATATTACTATAATAGTTCTTGTTCAAATTGCAGACCAATTGCTATCTACTGTCCTCATGATTAAACTTTTACTTTTCTCTTCCCATTTATTATTAATGTTTCTTTCACACCCTGTAACCCTTTGTGTCTTAGTGGCTTTACTGCCTTGCATGGAGTGATACCAATTAAAAAAAAATCTTAATCATGCATTTTCATATTCTGTTTTAGCACTCAAAATTGTTTCATGATACAAAAAATTTTATATATATATATATATATATATATATATATATATATATATATATATATATATATATATACTTTGATTTATTAATATATTAGTAAGGTTTCAGTCTGTTCACAGATACATGATTATCATAGATCTCAATAAGGAAATGTTTTGGTGACGACTGTAGAGCTTGTGTATGGTGCTTCCAAAGTTTCTCATACAATCCACTCCGAGTCATACTTTATTCCAAGATATAAGTTTACTTGGAATGTAATGGTAATTTTAGCCATTTCCTTGTAAGGAAACATTCAGGATTCATTGACTGAGCAGCCAATACTACTTGTTGGTTGAAATTTATATAATCTTTCTATTAAAATAATTCTTCAGGCAGGTTTTTTCAAGTTCAGTAACATTTATCACTCTTTTCAATATTGATAGAGGTTTTGTTCCTAACTTTTTATTTAAAGTAAAGTGGAAAATGAACATCATGATTATATCATTATTTTCTCTTCAGGTTCCATGTGCTATTTTTTTGATTTTTTTGGAAAGAATCTAATAGGAATGGTCCTTCTATATATCAATATTGTCAGTGAGAAAACAATAGTTTAATTGATAATTATAGATATTATTATAGACACAAAGTTTCAAACAAGTACCCTTTGGTATTCTTCAGGTATCCATTGTGTTGGCTGATATGAGATATCTGTTGATTATTGCATTATTTTTGTCCCTGTGATGCCAGTTCTTGTTCATTCTGACTGAACTAGTTTATGATCAGTTCACTACGTGATCCAGGTATTGAACTCTCAACAACTAAATGACAGTAAAACATCTGTAACATGTGTAACTGTTATATTCCTTGCTAATAGGAATATATACTTGAAAACATGGTGAGTAAAATAAGTAAAGGTTTATTGCAAAAAACAGTACAATAAGAATAAAGGTAACAGTTATGCACAAGGTTGTTGCAAGCAAATCCAATAGTAGGCGCTACTATTGGAAAATTGGTAGTTCTTGTGTAAGTCTGAGTCGAACTCAACAGATCCCAGCTAGTCTCTGTTATAAAATAAAATAAGACATATCTCGGCTGATTTACAGGCAAATACTCAAGAGCGAGAACCGGATGTAAACGGGACAAAGCCCCATCACAAAATGACCATTATCTTTCTTTACAAATGTTCCCGACACATGTGTTCCGGTCGAAAAATAAAATGATATTTAAAGTGCTCTATTTTTCGTCCAATAGAAATGCTTCCCTCCTAATTATACTCGCTTCATTTCTTGAGCCTGTTAAGCCATAAAAAAACGCTATAAAAGGGGTCACACGGAAGTTCAACAGCAGTCCACAGGTGCCCAGAGTAGAGACCCATCACGGTCAGCTGCTGACAGCAGGGGAGTGTCAACCACCGTCAACATGTGTGAAGTACTATGAGAGATCGACCCAGATCTGAAAGCTGGCTTATGAACTTTACCACAAGGTAGCTGTCCCAAACTCTCACATTCCTGTTGAAATAAACCACGTAAATCTATTTCTACTGTTGTCGTATTTCTTTCTTGCAACCATACGCTTGTCTATAGCATCTCTGTAGTCCGTTGACTTACAGATACTTATAGTTATTTACTACCTATATTGTAGTCACTCATGAAGTTGACAGATTATTCCATTACATCAGTAACTGTGGAGTAATTGGCCATGGTTAAAGTAAAATCGCCAAAATGCTCAACAAACACAATTGATAAAGTTCTCAATAAACACTAAGAAAAGAAAGAAAAAGAACAGAGCAAAATAATACTAAACAAACAATGTATATGAAAGTCAAAACTAAGCAAAGCAACAGTAATAAGAAAAAAATGTCACTAAGAATGGTGTTCAAATGCAAAAGGGATAAAGTCAAGTGATTGTAGTGTTCTAACTTCAAAACACAAAAGAAAAAAAATTTGGCAGATGAGTCTGAAAAGTTGTTCATTTTTATTGGTTTGGAAGAAATCCCAGCATGCATCTGTAGGATTTGTCTATAAACTTGGGATGTTTTTTTTTTAGTGATCATTCTGAGTGGATTGTAACTAATAATAATAATAACTCCTCTATCCACTACACCACTATTTTAGGGCCTTTAGTTAATCTCAAGTAGTTTTGATATTTGGTTATCATGGTAAGTTCTTATCACTTTTGATAATTTGATAAAAAAACAAATTGATAGTCAGATACTTTAGGTTGTGAGTAGTTACATTACAAATTTGACAATCTCATTAAAAGAGTCAACAAATAACCTTATATATTCAGAAAGAAGTAAAACATTTTTGCCATAACTGAGGATAAATCTCTATCTATAAAAGGCAGGATGTGTGTGTGTGTGTGTGTGTGCAACAAATGCACGGCCGCAATTTTCGATGGATTTGCATCAAAATTTACATGCACATGCTCCAAGTTAGTGGAAAGGCCAAGATTGACTTTGCATTTCCCAACTCCCATCGATAGTGGAAATAATCAATTTTTTCATGCTTCCATGGCAATTTTCATGTAGTTTGCGGCCATTTTGTACTGGCCAGAGTGAGAGCCTATAGCTGGCTGCCATGAATAGGCAGGAAGATTCTAATGGCCAGCATGAGAGCCAACAGCTGACTGACACAAATGTTAACTAGCATGCTAGCATGCAAAAAAAATCGATAGCTGCATTCATCACAAGTGGGAAAAATTTAAATCTGCATGGCACTTTACTCCAATTGGCTCATTCGCTTGCTTAAACTCAATGTTGATTCTGATTCCGCAGAACTGGGTTGTGTGAAAAGGTATTTGTTGTTAACATTCTTTTTTCATTTGGTTTTTCCAGTTACAAGTCCTTTTTTAAAGCTGATCGTTTTGCGTTCATTTTGTTTAGTTCTTTTTTCGTAACAGATTTAATGTTTAGTATAGAGCTTAGAAAAAATTTGCAGTGTGAGATAGGCAAGAAGTAAGGCATGTAGCAACATCAGCATAGCAAAGGGCACTCCTTTAAAGGCAAGGAAGGGCAAAAAATATTTTAAGTCAAGTGATAGCGATTGCTGTATGAGTCGTATGATTTTTGAATCAAGCACGGGCAACGCCAGACCATGCTACTAGTTTACAATAAGACACCACCATATCCAAAACTCTATATAAGCTTTTAAAATCTTTTGACTATGGAAACAATTTCAGTTTATTTAGCTTTTTATAAGCTGGTAAAAGTCAATCTGCTCTTACATTATAAACCCCAAATTCTAAATTAGAAACATGAAAGGCACATTTTTACAAATTGTTTTCATTTAAAATTTTAAGCACTCTAAACCATTTGTATATACTGTTTCATCATCTGAATACACAGTCCTTATTAGCAAACATTCTAACCATAAAGTACTGAAATACTGCTACATCCAACATATAACTACATTGAAACAGTTTAAAAGGTGTAGCTGTCATGAGCAAATCAACAGGATGTACTTTTATCTGGTGATAAGCTGAAGTTAATTCTTTTTCAAGTTTAGTAAAAAATGAACTGATATTTGATGTTGGATGTGGATTATTTTTGGTAATAGTATTCGGAGCATGATAATCATAGCAGTATCAGTAATTAAGCTCAGATTTTAAAACAAGTTAAAAGGTGATTTGTTCATTCAATTTTACTTAGTGATATCATTCTAGACTTCTGGATGTCTATTTTTTTAAATACCATTCATGCTGCTTTTGAGTTTTCTGCAGAAATTTGATTAGTTTTAGCAAAAAAAAAAAAAAAAAAAAAATGGAACATGGCTTTGTGGTAATTTGAGGTGGTGAGTATCTGGCCTGGTAAAATTATTCAAATCATCCACAAAGAAAAGAAGAAGGCAGATAAGGTATAAATCCCAAATTTTTACATTCTAGAAGTTATTGAGGTATTTTACAAATTATTATTATTTTTTTTAATCCAGTTTTCAGGAAATAGACTAAACACAGGAAGATTTTTAATGACTCCTTTTACTACTTACTCAAACTTAACTCGGACTGTTACCTAGACTGACTACTTGATATGTTATCCCTAGCACATGGATGTAATAATGAACACAAGAATACATGCAAATGTTTAACAGAAAAATGCTCAGTTCTATTTGAATGTATCTTATTTGAAGTGTATAAAATTTTCATAGCTTAATAAGTATGAATAAAGACAAAAGGAAAATTTCTTATGGCTTAACATGTTTTATCCTCTGAGGGACTTTATCAAGGTAAATGTAAGGATTTTATTTTGTGACAAGTATTTCTATACAAGAGCAAAAATGTTATTAAGTGCTCATGAATATTCATCAGGTTAGCAGAAAAGTCAGGTAAGTTCATGGACATGAGGTGATACAATTCAATGCCTAAAATACCAAAGTGAGGAGGAGATTTTGGTTTATGCTTTTTTTTTTAAATAAATATGCATACATAAAAGCTGAAACTTTGCAAGTTAATAATTTGATATCTGTTTTAAATGCTGCACAGATTTTACATTCTCCAAAAATTATATTAATTAAATTTTAAGTTGGTATCCACTCAGTAAAGATAATGTATCTTAATAACTTCCAATAAGAGGAGGTTTTTATTTTGTCTGAAACTAATTAATAATTAGAATATTTTCTAATAATATCTTCATTATAATTTGAGTCTCTATAATCTGTTCCTATTACTAAATTTTAATCTAAATAGATTTTTCAAGTTTTTCTTTACAAATACCACTGCTTCTTGTATCTATCTTATGATAAACTCCACTTAGTATTTTCCAGTTATTTCCAAGAAGTCATGGAATACTTTGCTTGAACATGAAGAGACCATTAACAGCTATGATAACTATCATGCCTCCCTTTATTTGGTGGGTGCTATTATACTTTTAGACCCCTCTTCAAAACACTATATATAATACTTTTACACACACTCTTCAAAAGATGATATATAATACTTTTACACACTCTCTTCAAAACACTATATATAATACTTTTACACACACTCTCTTCAAAACACTATATATAAATTTTTTTTACATTTCTCTCTTCAAAATACTATATATAATTTTTTTTACAAAAAAATTCTTCAAAACACTATATATATAATACTTTTACACACTCTTCAAAACATTATATATAATACTTTTACACATTCTCTTCAAAACACTATAATACTTTTACACACACTCTTCAAAACACGATATATAATACATTATTACTTGCACATTAAATTTTGAATTATGACATTTAAATTGAATGTCTGGAAACTACAATGTTTTCAATCACCAAAATCAGCAGAAATAAAAATGTTTTCAATTTAATGCAAATTCAAGAATCCATTCTACATAAACTAGTGTAAAGTAATCATCTATCATATATATGTTCTCAATACAATTACAAATTCATCAATTTCCCCTATGCATCCAGGCTTACCCACCTGCACACAACTGGGTGGGTGCAAATGTATATTAGTGTCTATTTGGTGATCATAAGCCCAATTCGCTTTGTATATTTACTTTTTTTGCAAATAGATTAATTATTATAAACCTATATAGCATAGTAATGAAAGTAAAATCATTGTGAATTAAATGTTTTGTAAAGTATTTGTCTTTCTACAATTACAAAATAAACTATACTGATGCTTTGAAAATCTAAAATAATGTACTTTTGTGGCATGATCAGTCAGTTATATGTCATGCGTGATACATGCTTAGGCAATCATATATCTTTTGATACATGACTGACAAGGCAGATTTTTTCCCACAGTAGGTTGCATTTCTTTCTGCAGTAGACCAGACCAGTTGATATCCAAGGCTATCAAACCCAGTCTGTACTACTATTTACCCATAGCTGGAGGGGAAAGAAGAGGATTCATACCTTTCCTATTATTATAAATACTAAATGAATGTAATGGATTAAAACTAGAATTTGAACTCATTCAAAGTAATTCCTCAATGTTAACGCTATCCATTACTCCACCATGCCACATAAAAAAAAAAAAGATTTATAGTTTTAAATAAAATGACTCTATAATAACAATGTAAAAAAAGTATGGTTTTTTTCCTTGACACCAAATTACTTTTATACTTTTCATTTCTTTCAGCAAGTATTTGTTTTAAAAAAAACGATTAGAATTTTAATAAAACCCAAACATATAAAAGTGAATTTATACATTTTTATTCTTGAGAATTGACAACAAAGGTATTAAACACTATTTATTAGATTGAATAAAAAAAAAATTGTTTTCATAGTTATTTATAAAATGGGAAATAATAAATACTGTAGTTGATTTATATATTTTGATAATTTCATAATTTCTATAAATTTTTGAATAAAAAGATTTCTTTTCAAATTTGTTTCTTTATAAAATGATAAATAAAAAATCTTTATAAAAGGTAAATAACAAATATTGCATTGTACTTGGTTAACATATTTTTATATTCTTGTAAATAAATATAACTGAGGAAATCAAAAGTGTATTGATTAATAGTAGTTTCAAGAGAGTAACTGTCCTTTTGACTCACTGTTTTTGCAGGGTCAAAAGTTAAACATGCAAAAAAGAATTTCTGTAATTTTTTAAAGTTTTTATTTGTAGATGAAAAATAATTTTATAGATTATTTATTTATCACTTAAAAGAGTCTGATCTTTAAATGATGTCTGATCTTTCTTTTTATTTGTATAATGAAGGGACTAAAAACTTAGATGGACATAATATTTTAGACTGGAAGAGATTGAAATATAAATAGTTGATTTGAGATTCTCATGAAGGAGATAGGTGTATAAAGGTGAAAATATTTACAGCCAAGGTGAGAGTCAAAGTATTTAAAAATCAAGAGAAAGAAAAAATGCTTTGAACTGATTAAGAAATAAAACAGTAGAGAGGTATATTTTTTTCTGTTCTCTTTTGCTTACCCATATTTCTTTTTGTCCTTTTATTCCTTCATAATCTTCTATCATCATCATCATTATTATTATTATTATTCCTTCATCTCTTACTTTTACTTTTTTTTCCATTTTTTTTTTAAACAACTTTAAATTCTCTTTCCTTACAATTATTCCTTATATTTTTTTTTACTTTTCTCATTTTTTTTAACTTCATTCACCTTCCTTTTTAATTTTTTCCTCTTTCTTTCTCATCATATATAAGATGTCGAAAAAGCCCAGAATTTAGTTACAGTAAAAAAAAAATTTAATAATAAAAGCAGATTGAAATTCAAAGAAAGGTGGTATAATGCCAATTCAACGTTTTTTAATAAAGAGGTCATTAACTTATTGAAAAGATTCTAATCGCTCACAGATGGCTAAGGTAGTAGTAAAAAAAAAATCACAAACAACTTTTGGCATCTTATAATTTTCAAGGGCAGGGAGATAACCTTGATAGGACATATAAGACTGAGGCCCTTAATAAAAAAAAAAAAGTCTACATCATAAAATATTTTATGGAAGGAATTTATTTAAAATGTTTGTCAAATGGCAAATAATAATAATTCTCTCACCAAATTAAAATAAACTTAGAATTTGATTTCATATTCAAATCAATAATTATAACTATACTAGATGAATCCATTGAAAGTCTGTGGGTGTTAAGAATTAAGCTTATCCACTATCCTGTACCTCAACTTGTTTCTCACACTTTGCCCATATCTTTTCATTGTTTCCCTGATCTTTTCCAATCTTCATTATTGTCCATGTTTTTATCTAAATATTTTGCAAAACAGGATTAATTTAATATCCAAATAAGGAATGCACAAATATTTCTAATGCTTACTCACTTTTATCTTTTTGCTCTTTCTTTCCATAAGGAATTTGAATGTCTGTCTATATTTCTGAGATGAGGTATTGTAACTATTTACATTGTTTAGACTGTTGTCCTCATCTTTATTGTTATATTAACAACATTTCAACCATTGTATGCTCTGGCCTTCTTCAGGTGATATACATTAGAATAAAGGGTTCAGTTCGAAATTCCAACATATATCACTTGAAGAAGGTCAATTTTTTAAACAAAGGTCAAAAATGAGTGAATTGAATAAAGATGAGGATTTTTAAAAACAAATAATTTTTGAATTTGAATGAATAAATCATTTTTAAAAAAAATTTTTGCTGAAGTTTCAATCTTTTGCTCATTGTCTCTTGGTATCCCTCTATCAAATCTGTTTCACTTTGAATCTTTTTCATCTATTGTAATATAGTAGTAAAAACAAGTAGAAGCTTATGATGATTTATAAAACTTAATTCAGCTTTAGCACTGAAAATGTTATATTTATTGAAATGGATGGTTACAAGCAAGAGGGGAGATGTGATGTGTTTATTTTATTATCACATCTATATTTTTCAACTCCCATGAAAAAATTATAATAATTTTTGCTCTATTATCAGTATTGAGCCCTCTTTTGAATTAATACTGTGAATGTTAGAATTTATATATTATTTTTCATTCTCATTACATTCATATATATATATATATATATATATATATATATATATATATATATATAATATAATTAATATATTTTTAGTAACTGCTTTGTTTTCATTTTGCATATGAAACTGAACAGATAACAAAAAAAAAAGAAATCTTAATTAGTGAGTCCTGCTTTAAAATACAAATAGAACGTTGCTTGATTCATGATATTTCTTCATAGATAAGCAAATGAATATGCTGGATCAGACAAAAATTTTCCTGCAAAGGAAGATGCAGGTTCAAATCCTGCTTAGAAATATATATTTTATTTAATAATTTTTCTTTCTATATATTATGTAGTTTTTTAATATAAAGACACTAGGTTTCTGATGGGTAAATTGTGGCCATTTTATATTTTTAATTTTTGCATATATGATGCGATGTTTTTTTTTTGATTTTTTCAATTTTGTGCATACAGTATAGTAGGGTCAGTTGGGCACCATCTGTGCACCAGAAAAAAGAGCACCATGATGCAATTCACTCCACCAGAAATTTGGAAACGGCATGCTGTACTGTTTGGCATTCATGCCAGAAGCTCCAATACAAACATTTCAGAGTGTTTGGGTGTCAATCTGAGGACAGTGCAGAGGATTTGGAAAGAGTTGGATGAGTCTAATGGTGATTATGAAGGTACAGCAGCTCAGAAAATCACTCTGATCATTCTGATAAGAAAAGAACTCAAAAATTTGTTGGTGAGGGCCTCAAACTCAACTTGGAGGCCTACATCCTGTGCCTTGAGGAGGTAGTGCCCCCTGGGTCAAGAGGGTGGCTGCTGGAAGACCCAATATGTCTGGCAACAGGACTCTGCACCATGCCACACAAGCAGGAGAACCCAGTCATGGCTGTCAGACAATTTCTGCAACCACATCACCCCTTTACATCTGGCCACCTAACTCCCCAGACTGCAACCCCTTGATTATTATGTTTGGGGTGCAGTTGAGTGAGAGAGAGACCAACAAAACTCCTTGTAACACCAAAAGATGAACTGAAGGCAAGGATTATGGCAGCATTCACCAACTTAAACAAGGAGACCATCCAGAAGAGTTGCAGGAGATTCAAATTCATCTGGAGGCCATGGTTGAAGCCAATGGTGATTTTATTGAATAAATTTACTCTTTAGTATTTCAAGATATTTTTTGTGTAATTTTGGTAAATATATTTGTTAAAATGAGATGTCAGTTTTATTTTCATTTTTTGCATAATTTAGATGACAATTTATCCATCTCACCCATGTATGTATATATATATATATATATATATATATATATATATATATATATATATATATATATAGAATGTGAAAGAACAAATTTTAAAACTTAAAAAAATTTTTTTTGTTAGTTTTTTTTTTTAAAAACAAACAATAAAAATGCAGAAAATGTTTGTATTAATTATTGTCCAAAGCAATAAAGAAGCCATCAATTTTTATTAATTTTTCAAAGGGGTCCATTGATCCACCCTCAAATAAGTGCAGCATGGATGTGAATTTTTGAAGTCAAATGGATCTTAACTTGCCTTGCTCAGATGTGGCAATGTTAGGAGGTTTTTCTATTAGGCATTGCCCTACTTAGATAGATGTGACAACATTCATTACACATTTTATATATATATATATAATATATATGATAATGATAATAAAGATGTCTGATTTAAAAAAATACAAGAAGAAATCTCAATTTGAATTTAAATAAAATTATATGAACACAAAGAGACATTTTACAAAAACAACAAATGTGATTTGATTTTTTTTTACAGTAATGAGAATGAATAAATTTTAGCAAAAAAATGCTACTCTTCTCACAGGGAGAAAAAAATTATTTATGAAAAATTCAACAAAAATTTAGAGTTTTGATTGCAATGTCATCTACAGTAAAATGGCTTTTACAACATTTGACCATTCTTGATTTTTTTTATATTATCACTTATATGGGATATCTACTAACAAAATGATAAAAAACAAAAAAATGTTTAAAAATGAAATCAGCTAATTTAAAAATGTTTGTATTTTTTTAATTTAAAACATTTACATCCCCAGTTTGTGCACATGTGTAGTTGCACCAACATAACAAATTTAATCTGATGAAATCCTAAAAGACAAAGCACTTCACAAGAAAACTTTTCCCCTTTTCATACATTCTCTCTCTCTCTCTATATATATATAAGATAGGATATGATAAGTTGAATTTTAATCATAAAAAAATATATATATATATATATATTTATATTTTAACCTTTTAAAATTATTTTTATGCATATTTCATTGAATATGACAGATGAGGAAAAATCTTATAAGTTCTTATATTAAGTTCATACAGTTTTCTTTTTGAAAGGACTAAGGGAGTGCAAAAAATGTCTGTAATGATTATTGTTCCAGGTATATTTGGCTAATGAATTAACCATTTTCAAGAGATCTGTTGTTAATGTTTTACAATGTTTGTGTTCTAAAGTATATTGTGTAGAAGTAGTAGTAATCATGGGCTGCATGAAAGGATGCAGCCATGACTTTATGTAACAAACCTCTCCTGAAGGATGACAAACCACTTAAATGAAAATCATATCACAAAAAATGTTTATTTTTGACATAAACAAACAACTGCCTTGTTTTTTGATCAGAAAAAATTCTGGTTCGATAACATTATTATTCTAAAGAAATCTGTCTGCTAAGTGTGACTAAAAATTATCAAGGCTCTTTATATAAAAATAATTTAACCCCAGTATCAATCTTTTTTCTTATTTAACAATAGCTTGAATATGTTGGTGGTATTTTAAGAAGATATCCCAACATATAGATTTTGTAAGAGAGATGTTCTTTCCTTCATAAAACAAAACTGCTCTCTATTAATCATTAATTTTTGTTTTTTTCTACCTTCTATCAGTATTTTTTTGCTAACCTACAGGATTTTAAAGTGACTCATTTCACCTTCTTTGGGTTAAAATGAATTGCTGACATGACCAAATTGAAAAGATTAGATTTTGAATGATTCAATTGTCATTTTCTTCTTTAGGAAATTTGGTTTTTTGTGTCATACTAGATAATTTTCTCTCCAAAATCTATCATTCATCCTTGTGAATATTTGCCACATATAGTCTTTGCTCTTATAAAATACATTTAGAAGATTATGATAAAAATGAAAAGAAGAATCTGCAGTGTTATTGGTCATGAAGATTTTGGCATCACAAATGAATTTCTATTTAACTACTGTCATAATATACCAAATTTATGTATTTTCTTTAAATATAACATAAAATGGTAATTCATTCCTGATGAACTTTCATTTATTGTATCTAATCTTTATAAATATATTTGCATTAGCAAGGTCTCATCATTTTACAGTTGATTTGACTAGATGTAACTGTAAATTTCTTTTCTCATACTTCTTGCTTGTGGAACTCTCTTCCAACTTCTTGCTTTTCAGACAATTTTGACCTTCAAAAATTTAAATGCAATGTCAATCATTAACTACTGTTTTTTTGATTCCTCTTCTTTTATTGATCTTTTTTTAATTATATTTTTTCCTTTTTTATTTTTTTAAATGCTCAGTAACTTATTTTGTGTCTTAGTCATTTTATTACCTTGCTTCTGGTAAAGTGAAAAATGATTAAAAAAAATTATTTAAAAAAAAAGCCTTAAATTTTTTGATAAAGTTCTTCTTGGCTGAGCAATGTAAAAGTCCACTAGGTTATATAATGATTTCCTTTATATAAAGGTGACACATTTTCTTTATTAAAGATTCTCAAAAAGCTGGGTGAGTAGACATCAATTATTGTGTTTAAAAAACCAGATATGTCTACTCAGACACACGTATCCACTAAATAAAGCATTAATGAGAAATAATGTCAGATTAAAAATCAATTAATTCCTAAGACATTCCTTTGTTTATGTTTCAGATACAAAAATAATGTTAACAAATATGGCTTTCAAAAGTTCTTAATGATAGATGTGCTTTTCATTTCAAATTGGTAATTGAAAAATTTGCTTTGCCATGAAGTTCTTCATGGCTGAGTAAATTAAAAGCATGCTGTGTTATATAATGGTATCATCTTTATAAAAGGGACATAGATTGAATCTTTCTAAAAAAAGTCACATTTTCTTTATTATAAACTCATTTGAAAAAACCCATACCAGTAACCTTCCAATTATTCTGCTTAAAAAACAGATGTCTAAACTAAATGTATGTTTTTATAGTATGTGTAAAATATATATATATATATATATATATATATATATATAACCAAAAATAAATTGGTTGGAAAAACATTTGCTTTCTGTCAATTATTCTGTTAAAAAAAAAAGATATAAAGTTAAATATAACTTTTATAGTAAATATACATATAATTTTTTTTTCCTTTCACCTGGTTTCTTTTAAATTGTTCTCTGGTTTTGTTACTATTCACTTTTCCTCCTTGCTTCTTTTATTCATTATTATTTCATGCAGCATTCATAACTGATTTGAATTCAGGTGAATTTTAAATGAATTGAACAGATATTAAATTATTTATTTTTGGTAATCTCAAAAGAGTAAAAAATTATCATATTTGTGACCTTTAAGTTAAGATTAAGGACCTTTTGGGACATTTGCCATATTTTAATTGTGTTGTAACCTAGGGCAGGTTACTGAATAGAATAGTCAAATAAAGGTTGGTAATGAACGATAATACTTAGGACACAAACAACATATATAAGATTCACCAGTGGTGCGTAGAAGTAGTCAACTGCTAAAAGTGAGTCAAGTGAATTCCACAATGAATCTCCAACTGCAGACTAACATACAGTATTTACTACTGTATTTATGTGAATGGGGACATACCCATTATTGTCCATAAGTATGCTACAATAAATTGTTAACAAAATCATTTGAAGAGTCATTTATTGAGCTTGTGAATTTGAGCCTCTTCACTGGTTGCCTTTCTATTATGGCCTTTTGCCAGACTTAGTTTAGCTCAATAAATATCTACTAATGCTCCAAATGAGTTCATGTTGAGCCAAGCAATACTTATTTGTGAGCAGCCAACCAGATATGAAGTCAATTTCTTTTCATCTGTTCTATCATAAATAGGCCAAGATGGATTGTTAGAAGCTGAACACTTTGTTCAATGGTCCCTTTTTTCTTAATATTTTTGCTATACTCTTTTCATAAAATTGAATGCTTAAAAAATCCCTTCCAATCTGACAGTTTCAAGGCATAAAAGATTAAAGTAATTTTAAATTAAAATTTAATCAAACTGTTTTGAGGCTATTTTTTTTTAATTATTTCACCCCAAGCAAGACAGAAAAGTGACTAAAACACAAGAGGTTTGTTGTTGTTATCACAACATTTCAGCGGTTGTGCCTTCCAGCCCTCATCATTTCTATATCAATCTGGGAATTCTTAACTGAACCCTTTATTTAATCTACAAAAGTAAACTGTTCTCATTCCACTGTTCATATCTAGGAATATCTCTTATTTTTAGTACTGTTCAATAATTGCTCACCCATTTCCACTGAGTCCAAGTAAATACTGCCTAGCCCAAGGATCGAACTCACAATTACTATATCACCAAATTCACAAACCAACACTTTAACCCACTGAGCTATTGTTCTGTGCAGCAATAACTGAGCAGTTATGTAAATAATAATGACTCCTCATCCCAGAAATATAAATGGAAAGAAAACAAAAAAAGTGTTTTTGTTTTTTCCTTAGATGCAAAAAGCAGTTGCACATTTAATACTGGCTAGGAAAACTATTAACTTTCAGGAGCCAATGTCTTATGCATCTTAGACCCCAATTAAAGGAAGGGTAAAAAATAATTTAAACAGAGAAAAACAAATTTTTCTTTTTGGCATACCATGTTCTGATGCAATGGTTGGTGTGTAGATATGTGAATATGTGTATATGCGTGTGCATTTTGAGGTTGTGAATATGTACTACCTATCCATGTACACATCTGTGGTCATATTGAAATTGGGATGGGGAGAAATTGGCAACATTGCATAAAGAAGAAAACAGAGTATAAGAATAAGAGAATACAATATATGTATAGGTGCTTTACCTTTAGAAGAGCCAGATCAGGTTGAAAATGGAATACTGTTACCACATCTGAGCTAGAGCAGCCCAATTCAATTTCCAGTCCAAAAGTATCTGCTTAGCCATATGAATGATGAATTATTTTCCACCCTACAACCCCTTTCCACAGACAAAACACTGGCAGCTTCTCGGTATTCTATCACTATTTCCAAAGAAAATGTTCAGACGAGTTACACTCGTTTGTTCAACCAAATTTAACCCCCACAGCTAGGACATACCATGCCATGTACACTGATATGAACCACTCTCATTCCTTTTGTATTTCATTAGTAAGAAGTAAGTTCCACTCAAATAGCTTCTTTCAAAGAACTTCAACTTTGTACAACCAACTCCCAAAAGGATACTTTCCCAACCACTACAATCTGAACCTGTTCAAATCTTAGGTTAAATGTTATCTTTCCCTCATATCCTCAAACCGCACCTCTTACCCCTCACACAACAACCTCCTTCAGAAAACCTCTAGTTTCAGTAGCTTTTTGGCCACACACTTTGGAAGAGAAATGGCAGACAGGGTGCTACAAAGTCTCCAAACAGTTCAGCTCAGTTCTGAATTTAAAGCTTTCCCTCTAGTTTGGTTGCTGACCAATCTGTTCTGCTATTTAACCCATAACTGAAGACAGAAGAGATGAATATATGTTTTTCTAAAGGATAGTTGTGCAGAATTAGAAGCAATAACCTTGGCTGGAATTTGAACTCTGATTACTAATTTCTCTTTCTGAGCCAGTATTCATTACACACACACACAAGTTCATATACAATCACCAAAGTTAAGCATTGTTGAGCCTAGTCAGTACCTAGATGGGTGACTGCTTATAAGCTTGGATGGGCAGGTGGTGTAATGAAAAACTGCTAGGAATTAGAAATTGGAGAGCTAAGTTTCAATTTCAGCTGGGTTTCTTATATACACTTATGTGCAAATACTCTTGGTAAAGGTATGAACCCACCATTTCTCCCCCAGCTATGGGTTAATTAATAGGACGCATATCAGTAAATCATTAGTATCTTCAAAATATTCTTAAAATATAAAATATTTTCTGGCTTTAAATAACCTGCAATTTTTGATAATCCGTATAAACCAAATCAATCACACACACACACACACACACACATATCTATATATATCTCCAAGTATAGGATTGGTGTATATGGAATAAATTTCAACAACCAACAAATACTACTCTTAAAAGAGTGCTCAATACAGAGTAAAGCAAATATAATCATTTATTCAAAAATTATAACATAAAAATGTTATAAAATCACTACAAAAATAGCTATTTTGTTTCAATACGTCTGGTGTCTTATCAAGTGATGGTGTTGAATGTAGAATAAAGGTTTGATTATATATATATATATATATATATATATATATATATATATATATACACACACACACACACACACACACACACGCTTATTTTTTTAGTTTTATGTCAGTATATTTAAGGCATAAGAGTGCACAATATAAAAAATAAAGCATTTC